>JAKOGI010000329.1:625000-705563 GCA_029747015.1 Carnegiea gigantea
CATATGTGTGTGTATGTATATATACACGCGCGCACATACATTCATACGTACATACATACATATACATAAATATGCACACGCACATACACATGCATTGTCGGATAGTTGTTTGTCTGGAGTGAGAGCGAGAAAGGTAAAAGGCTAATTAATTTGGACATAAAAGATAATGAATTGAATTGCAGGCCCATGTGGAAATGGAAGACCAATATTACTGAGTCGCTGAGCAAATGTTCGGCTCATGTATATGCTTTATAGTCAACATTGTGCAATGCCTGTCGTAGCTTTTCTGGATAGAGGGGTTCACGGTTCATTTGTGCTTAGCACCATAGTCTATGGTGTGCTGCGATTTGTCCAATCTAATTAACATTGTCTTCCAAAACCAATTGATGTTATCCACTATGACAACAGTTATTTGGGTAAAACAGTTTGGTTGCAAGGGTTGTTAATTAAAATTATTTAATTAACAATTTTTATACAAATTTAAATATATAAATAGTCTATCTATGTCATTGTTTTTCCTGGGAAACGCAAGGAGAATTCTCTCCATTTTCTTTTCAAAGAATTCTAAGGCTATTGTATCTTAGGGGTGTCTTTGTCATAATCAAAAGTATTATATGTAAGATAGGGAAAATAACACCTTTAAGATAGTGTTGTTCATGCCTTACGCCTTTCAAATTCTCCACAATGTATCAGTATTCACTCGATAGCTTCCAATAATTTTAAGGCGTTGTTAAGGCTAAATCGTCATCCACCACATCTTTCAAAGTCTTGAATCAAGACTTTGTTAAGTTGGATCCCTTTGATGGCACAAATTTCTACTAATGGAAGGACAACATGATGTTCCTTCTCACTACTTTGAACATTGCCTGCATATTGGACCTGAGTTAGTCCCAATCCCACATGCCAAAGCAGGTGCTACGCTAGTGGAGAAAGAGAAAGCGGTAGAACTAAAGAAGAAGCGTTAAGAGGATGAGTTCGTACGTTGGGGACATATTTTGAACACCTTGTCAAATCACTTGTACTACCTCTATATGCCATTCACTTCCCATACAAGGATTTGGAAGGAATTAGAGACCAAGTATGACATCGAGAGGTCACTCTTTGACTTAAAAAAAAGTAATTTCATATAAATTTCTAATGATGAAATACTTTGATTTCAAGATATCTAATTTAATTCCTATTCTTGAGCAACTGCATGAGTTGGAAGTTTTGGTCAATACACCTCATGAACTTAAGGTGACCATTCCTGAGTCTTTACAACTGGGAGAACTAATTTCAAAATTGCCTAACCCTTGGAATGATTATAAAAAGAAACTCTTATATTCTATAAAGGAGTTTGCCATAGAGAAGATCTTGAGGCATTTTTTAATAGAGAAGGAGTCCCAAAAAAGAGATATCATTAATCTCCCTAATATTTTTAATGTGAACTACGTGAAAGGAAAGTCGAAGAAAAATAATAGAAGGAAAGCATCAAAAAATACCAACAATAAAAGTAAGAACAACCAAAAAGCAATCGTGAGTGCTTTATAGTTTCATAAGAAAGGGCACTGCATAAAATATTATAATCTTGTCAAGAAATTAAAAAGGGATTGCTTCTCAAGCCAAGGCTCACTTGGTCGAAAATAAGAATCAAGAATTTGCTGCTATGGTCACTGATCTCAAAGGCTTATAAATAGGCATAGTGACTGAGGTGCAAATGGCCACCAACAAATCTATTGGATGGTGAGTAGACTCTGATACTAGCGTGCATGTTTGTACACGGGACAATTTAAGAGTTATGAGGAGGTCGTTGATAAGGAAGCACTTATAGGAAACCATTCTGTGGTAAAAGCTCTTGGACAAGGAATGGTGGAATTCCAATTCACATTGGGAAAGAAGTTGACTATGAAGAACAGTTTCATGCTCCTAAAATTAGAAAGAATCTTATATCTGCTTCTTTACTTCATAAGAATTGTTTTAAAACCATTCTAGAGTTTGCTCATGTTCTAATTTATGAGATATTTATGGGTAAGGGGTATTGCAATGTTGGCATATTCAAACTTAACCGTGATGGTTTTAATGAAATGAATTATATTTCTGTTTACTTTGTGGATTCTTCTTCTTTATGGCATGTCGAATTAGCACATTTAAGTTTCTCATCTTTATAATAGATGCACAAGCATGGATACCTGTCTATCAAAGATGATATTAAAAAGGATAATGTGATATTTATGCTCAAGCCAAAATATTCCAGAAACCTTTTCCTAACATTGAAAGGAATACACAAATTTCGGACTCGATACATTCTGACATTTGTGAATTTAATGGCATTCTAACTAGAAGAGACAAGTGGTATTTCATGACATTCATAGATGATTTTCTAGGTACACTTATGTGTATCCATTAAAGAGTAAGGATGAAGCATTTTATGCATTTAAATGCTATAAAGTAGAAGTTAAGAACCAAAAAGAACAAAAAGATTAAAATCCTTAGAAGTGATGGAGGGGTGAATACTTTCTTGAGGAGTTTGATGATCTTTGTGAAGAATTTGATATTATTCATCAAAGCTTCACCCCTATACTCCTCAACAAAATGGTCTGGTTGAAAGAAAGAAACATACTCTTAAGGAGATGGTAATTCCATGCTTCTTAGTGCCAAACTATCCAGTACTTTGCGGGTAGAAGTCTTATTCATCGCTTGTCATATTCATAATAGAATAAGGTTTATCTTAAAGTGTGGGTGTATTTGGCATACTATAGGGTTCCTCATCTAAAGAGAACTAAGTCGAGACCTTAAGGAATGAGAACCATTTTCAGAGGATATGCTTAAAATTCTAAATCTTACACATTCTGGGATTTATAATCTAATGTGATTGTAGAATTAATAGATGCGAAGTTTTTATAAGACAAACTCAGCAAACATATCATTGAGCACTCTAATCCCACTCTTGAAAATCAATCTTTGTGATAAAAAGAAACTTTTGAAAGTTCTAAAAGGCAAAGTTATTCTCCTACGGAACCATGGAGGAGTCAAAGAATCTATAAGGAAAAGAGTTTGGGATTCAAGTTCATCCCCTCACAAGGATTGTTGCTTTTTATTGATGGGGATAGAACTGGTGTTACTCACAAGATTCCCACCCCTCTTCATGCTGAAGAAGAGGATCCAAAGCCTTTTAGCGAAGTCAGGGCTTGTAGAGATACTAGTTTTTGGAAATAAGCAATAGATGTTGAAATGAACTTAATATTATATAACAATACTTGGGTTCAAAAAGATTTTCCCTCAAGATGCAAACCCATTAAGTGTAAATAGGTCTTTAGGAGGGGAAAAAAATATAGATGAAACTGTACACACTTTCAAGGTCAGATTAGTAGCCAAAGGTTTCACTCAAAAAGGAGGAATAGATTACATTGACACTTATGCTCCAGGGGTAAGAATCTCTTCTATTAGGACTTTGATTCTTTTAGCATCAATATAAGGGTTGCAGATCCATTAGATGGATGTTAAACAACCTTTTTAAATGGAGATTTGGATGAAAAGATCTATATGGATCAATTTGAAGGTTTTTTACTTTCGAGAAATGAAAAGAAAATGTATAGATTGGTAAAGTTAGTATCATATGAGCAGTTTGATGGCACAGTATTTTCTAGTGCTTTCACCCATAATAATGCTGATTAGTTCATTTACTCGAAGTTTACATAGGGTTATGGAGTGATTATTTGTCTATATGTAGGTAACTTACTAATCTTTGGGACTAACTTGAAAGAAACTCAAGAAAATAAGAAGTATCTTGCCCACAATTCAACATGAAGGATATCAATAAGGTGGATACAATATTAGGCATTAAGGTAAAGAAATATAGTGGGGCTTATGCTCGTAATCAATTTTATTACATATACAAAGTGTTTGATAAGTTTAAGCATATCGGGATAAAACACTCCTTATGGCACTTGTATGAAACCAGTTGAAAACTTAGGTAAAGGTGTGGCATAGCTTGACTATGCTAGTGCTATAGGAAGCTTGATGTATGCTATGCATTGTACTGGGCCAGATATTGCATATGTTGTATGAAAATCATCAAGGTTTATAAGCAAATCTAGCATAATGCATTGGAAGGAAATTGTTCGAGTACTTGGATATCTGAATTGAACTAAGGGCTTAAGAATTTTCTAACATAAATTTTCTATAGTTCTAGAGGGTTTTATAGATGCAAGTTGGATTACAAGTGATACTGACTATAAATCCACTTCAGGTAAGATTTTCACTCTTCGTGGGGCTACCATTAATTGGGCCTCAAAGAAACAAACTTGCATCTCACACTCAACTATGGAGGCTGAATATATAGTTTTGTCTAGGAAGCATAATAACTGAGAAATTTGTTATTGGATATAGAGTTATGGCCACAACCAATGCTGCCAATCTCCTTGTGTTATAATAGTGAACCAACCATGTCCAGAACATATAGTAGAGTTTATAATGGCAAGTCAAGATATATTAGCTTGAGGCATGAGAATGTGAAACAACTCATCATAGATGGAATCATATGCACCATTTATCTTAAGTCAAGCAACAATCTAGTAGATCTCTTGATAGAAGGATTGTCTCAAGATGTGGTAAGAGGTAGTAAGGCCAGAATAGGCTTGAGACCCTTTTCTTAGTAAGCTACCAATGGTGGTATCCCAACCTTTCTCTAGTAAACTAGAGATAAGGTTTAAGGAGTAAAAGCAAGTTATTGTTTATGACTTGTAGCACTATGATCAGGATTTAGTGCAATAATGCTACTGAAACATAAGATGAGCATAACTCTCAGTGAATCCTAGGTCGCAAGTAGGAAGGATGTTTAAAGGATGTCACTTATATGAATAAAGAGGTGGCTCCAGCTTCAGCAAGACTATAAGGGCTAGTCTTATATTTATTCATGAACCTAGGATGAGCAAATGGCTATAAAAGTGCTAAAACAATCAAGGTTTCTTAGAAGATGTGACTTGACACTTTGTGTGGTATTTTCGATTTCATACTGAAATGTTGGTTTAAACAATAAAGTCATCTAACATTGTATTGAGATCTTGAAATACTTACACTAATTAGAAGTTTGAATTAAAAGATATCTTTTTGTATGCATCATCAAGTATTAAGAGATACACTCTACAAATACAAACCATTAGGGGATTGTTGGATAGATATACATGTAGAGTCAGAGAGATAGAGGTAAAAGTCTAATTAATTTGAGTTAAAAGATAATCAATTGCATCATAGGCCACTCTAAAAACATAAGACTAACATTGCTAAGCCATTGAGCAAACGCTTGGCCCATATGCTCTTTTGTCAGCATTGCGCAACACCTGTTTGTAGGTTTTCTAGATAGAAGGGGCCTGATAGTTTGTCCAATCTGATTAGCATTGTTTTTGCAAAGCTAATTGAACTTATCTAATGTCATAAAAACTATTTGATAAAACACTTTGATTGCAATGATCGTTATTTAAAATCATTTAATTAATAATTTTTACATAAATTTAAACATATAAATAAATACTCTCTTTAGGCCATTGTTTTCCCTAAAAAAGCATAAGGAGAATTCTCTGAATTTTTTTTAAAAGAACTCATAAGGCTTATTATATCGTAGGGGTGCCTTTGTCATAATCAAGAGCAATGTATGTAAGATAGTGTAAATGACACCTTAAAGATAGTGTTACTCACACCTTAAGCCTTTCAAATTCTCCCATATATTATCAGTATTCACTCAATATGTATATGTATCCATGTGTGTGTGTGTGTATATGCATATGCGTGCGTACGTGAACACACACACACATATACATCATTCAAGTTGTGTTGATCATAAAAAAATCATTGTCTATAACTTTTCCACTTAAGAATTTGAATGAGATGGCAATCCATTTTTGAGTCGAACTCAAATGAGAGTTGCAAAGCACAATCAAATAGCAATTGCCAATGTGGTTAAAGAATTTAGAAAATTCGATAAAAAAACTAAGTAGTTTCCGAATTTCGACCCTCTCCACCATTGTCGCCATCAAGAAGTAACAATTTTCTTTTTGAATTGAGATGAAAAAGGGGATGATCGATTCTCCAACTTTTCTTTACTTTAATATTTTTATTATTTGTACTTTTAGTTATAGTCTCTCTTATTGGGAGATTAACCAATCCCTCATTTTGTGAGAGTTGTATAGGTCTCTTCAATTGTATGAGTTTATTACATAGCCATTTCTTTTTTTTTTGTTTGACCTTATAAAGTTAAGGGATTGATCAATTATACATGTTGAAGCAGTACTTTCATAGATTTCAACCTTTCAAATATAGTCTTTGGTATTGGAAGAATACTACACAATATTGGCAAATCAACAGCAGTCAAGAAATCATAATAGAACTATAGATCTCTTCCCCAGGCTATATCAGAAAGCAACGAATGTTGGAAGACGAGCAATCAACGTGATTCAAGTTAGCATTTTTAAGGTTAAGATATCATTTTGATATTAAACATTGTATTTGTATTAATCAAATATGCATTGTAAGTGTCGTCTAGCGTATCATGAATGATCAATAAATTATTCCCTTCCTTGCAAAAGTAAAAAAAAAGTTGAGCTGATCATAAACCTGTCTGCTTTGTAATTTGAATTTGCACTGGGGTAACTACGACAACGTCAACAAAATCGTTCGATAACTTGACCACTATCAAAGGATATTTATCTCAAATAAGAATTATATCTAAGAGAATTATTATATATATGTGAGGAATATCCATGAACATCTAAGCGAACGAAAGTACTATTTCTAGTTAGGAATGTCAGACAGATTAGGTCGGATTAAGTTTATGTTCGTGTTAATCTTAAACGGGTGAGAAATCCTCGACTTGAACTTAACTCATTTATTAAATAGGTTGAAAACCTTGGCCTATACCCATTTATTTATAAATGGGTTGACCTAAAATTTAACTATTAACCCATTTAATATAAACAGATCAGATTTAGGTTATGCGGTTACTTGTTCAGCCACTTCGATTTTTGACTAAAAGATAATTACCGAGTATTGTAAGTCAATCTCTTAAACTCAATATGTCATCATAATGCAACCACTGTCCACGATCCACAAGAATCCAAAAATAAAGATCAACTTGATTAAACCCCACGTTTTTGCAATTTCCCTCAAAATGTACATGTTAATTGGGTAAAATGGGCCAACCTATTTAATTTATCTAATTTAATGGGTTAAAGCAGTATTTTTTCTGTCAAAATTCTCAGCCTTAACCTAACCCAATTAATTAAACGGGCAAAATGTATCAACCAATGTAATTAAACGAGTTGAAAATCTTTACCCATGTCCACTTAATTTAATGTTTGGTTTGGGTCCACAATCGTATTAGGTTAACTTTTGACAGCCCTATTCCTAGTCACTGTGAAAAGAGAACAAACAAATCCAAACAAAAAAGCTTAAAAGCAATTAAATAAAAAAATTATGTATAATTAATTAATTATGTATCTATAAGCTGCCACACATTTCCTCTCAATTGAATAATGAGCAGATATCTAGCTTATTTGTAAAAACCGGACCTGACGGAAATAATCTCAATTTGTGACTCTGAGGTACCTTAATTCCCTGGAAATAATTATTAGGCGTCCATGTTTCTATAATATATTCCAAAGTGCCTACTATTTTGGGTAAAATATTAATGGAGGACGATATTTTTTAGAATTAGCTACTCGCCAAAATTTTTCTTTGCCACTTAGTCCCTGAACTTTCAGAAATTGCAAAATAGTCCCTAGAATAGAAAAAACGTGTAAATAACCTATTTTTAGGGGTTTTTTCAAAAAATATGTTTGTTAACTAATTTAACTTCTCATAATAACTTTACTGGTACTAGTTATCACAATCTACTACTTATATCTTATATATTATAATTTCTGTGGTTATAGGCCCACCATGCTTAGCAAAATAATTGAAACTTAATTAGAGAGTTACGACCGTTACCTAAACGTAGTCGGCGCTGGACTCCGGCCTTCCTCTAGCTTCAGGTTTACAGAGATTGCTAATCTTAACCCCACCTTCCTTAGATCAGGCACAACATATATTTGTTTTGTTTCCTACCTCAAACCATAGTCACTAATTAAGTTTTTAATCTTTTTCAAGGATAGTGGAACTTTAATCAAGAACTTATAATATTTGAGACATAAGGTTCAATTGGATAACGTTTCCTACTGGAAAACTTTTTTTATTAAAAGCTTGAAAGTGGTTATATTACAATGAATGCTTTGAAGAGAAACTTCAGCTAAGATCATTAGAGATGCTTGCTCATGGAGAAATGGAGAATCCCAACTTCTCTCTTGCCCAAGAATGCTCAAATGACCGTGTCCTTCTCAGCTCACGACCTCTCTATTTATAGAGAGGATGGGGGTACATAGGATGCCCTAAAGGCTACAGTACATAAAGATTTTTTACATAGTTACAGTTGTCTATAGTAAACTGTCGGCTACAGTACACACTTTATTTTACAAACCAGACACTCGTCAAAATAGCATAATAATGGGACAGCTTTTTCAAAAATTTTAATGATGACAAGATTAGTCATCATTATTGATATTCTACATGCCTTCATCTCCAATTATATCTTCCAGACCATCATTATTTGGATATTTATCAAAATCTTTATTAATTTGGTTAAGATGCTCTAGATCACATTCTTCAAACAACTCAAGAAGATATTTCTTTCCTTCTTCTGATAAGAAAATATCTTCTGATTCTGCACCGTTCATTTTCATGTAATTATTGAATTCATTACTATAGGCAAAAGTAGTGTTTCCACAATGCGTTAGTGTTTTTCCTTTTTCAATCAATGCCCAACATTGATAATAAATGTTGGAAAGCCCAATAGCCCTTGCTAATGTAAGATCAGTAACTATATGTACCGGATCTCCATGAATCCAATTTTGTCGTTGATCATTAGGATCATCGCAATCAACAATTTGGACAAGGTAATGGGCTGATTTGGTTTTTCCATTTTCATATTCATTCAAGGCGCTATAAACCTTCAAAGTTAAGTATCTGCAAATTGGAATTTTTTTTGGTCCCTCAGGAGATTTAAGAATCCAATGAAACCTTTTGAACATGTATTGCTGGAACTTAGTTAAGATTGAGAAAAATAAAAAATTAGGATCTGGGACTTCTGAGAAGTAAAGAATCATCCCATATTTTCATCTTTGAAGACAGGATCTCGGGGAGATATTGAATTGGCTGGAAAACAAATGCCACCGACTCCAGATCTGTCAGAAAAATAGATCGTTGTGCTCCAAGACTCCCAAATATCATAAGAATAATGATGATAAAAGTCGACGCAGGCTGCATACCATTTCTTGAACCATTTTTCTTGGATATAAAAACTTATTTTTTCTTGGATATTATAAGGACAATGAAGATAGGTAATTTGTAATTCTAGAAGGGAAAATCTTTGAGCTATTAGGTAGGTAGTAGAAAGTAGACCAAAGTGTGATGTACTTTTTGTATGGAATTCCAAGTTATCAATAAGGATTTTACTAGAAGGTGTAACTCGTTCTAGTAGAAGTGGCATTTCATTAAGAATTTCCTCCTTTTCTGGCAGGAGGTCGGCTTTGATGATCACCATTGGCGAATTCTCGAGTTAAACTGTCTGTCAGAGAGTTCTTCGATCCCTATATATGTTCAATAGAGAAGGAAAACTAATTAAGTCATAATTGCCAACGCAGGAGTTGCCCTTGCGCTTGCATATTTGATAAATTCTTTTTCACAAAATCAAGTATTCCCTTGCAATCAATTTGAATGAGAAAAGATTTAGGGGCTAAAAAGATTAAGAATTTTTCAATTCCCCTTATGACTGCAAGAATTTCTTTTTCCATCATGGGATAGCTGCATTCTGCTTTATTAAAGCTTCCATTACAATATTTGCAGAGTTTTTCTCCTTCTTTGATTTTGAGTACCGCGCTCCAGTATTCATTGCTGGCATCTGTTTCAAGAACTAAATCATCTTCGTCGTTGGGTAAATTAAGGACAGGAAGATTTTTATACATCTTCTTAAAATTTTGAACAATCTTTGTATCATTAATAGTCCATGTACAGCTAACATCTTTCTTGAGCTTCTATTGTAATGACTTTCTTAGTTTAGCTAAATCTTTAATGAAGTCAGAAGCATAGGTAAAACATCCAAGAAACCTTTCTAGTTGCTTTCTATCTTCAATTTTTTCAGGAAAATTTTCTATTTTTTTCAGAATATGTTTTTATAGAATAATCTGTCCAACTTTTATCTTTAGACCCAAAAAACTCAATTTCTTGTTCAGCATACATGCACTTGTTTTTTCCTAGTATAATATCATGATCAAAGCATCTTTGGGTGACAACAAAGGCATCGTCTTTGTGCTTTTCTATAGTTTTGGAAAAGATAAGGATATCATCAATGTAGACTAAACAACAATGACTAAGGTCCTTGAAGATGTTATCCATTTTTTTTGGAATATTTGGGGTACATTTTTAAATCCAAATAACATTACTATCCATTCATAATGTCCTTGTGGGGCACTAAACGCAGTTAAAGAGATACTTTTTCTCATTCATTTTTATCTGCTAATAACCACTTTTGTAATCCATTTTCGAAAACCAAGAGGCTCCTTAAATTCTGTTAAAAAGGACTGTTTTGTTAAGAATATAATAACCATTAAAGACAGTATTATCATTAAGCTTTTTGTAATTGATTACCATTCTAGTTTTTTCTCTTTTTTCTTCAACATGATTTCTTACCATGAAAGCAGGACTAGTATGAGAACTCTTGCTATTTCTAATTAATCCTTTGTCAAGAAGTTCTTTAATTTGTTTATCAAATTCTTGAATATCCTAGTGGGTATACACCATTTGTTTGACTCGAATTATGGTGTTGGGATTTAGTAAAGTAATTTTAGCAAATATTTTATGTTTATCCTAAAATTTTAGAGGATTATCAGAGTAGAGTTCTTTACATAATTTTTCTTATTGTTCAATTATCTGCTCTTTAATAGATAACTTGAGTAATGAGATTGTTAGTGCTACTTCACGTTGTGCAGGTATTACCTTCTCACCACGCTGGCTGCGTGTAAATTCAATTTTTTGATGAGTGTAAGTCTTACTTAATTTTTCAATAGGAACTGAGTGACCATTAATTGTAAATATTATCTGGTTTATAGTCTAAGTGCAAGGAGAATATAATCTTTGAAAATTATTTTCAATAATCATATCATGAGAGGGTTGATCAGTAGCCCATATAACTGGTATAATACATTGAACACCTCCTAATTCGATGGATAATCCTTCTATGGCTTCATTGTGGCTGATAACACTATTATCAGCTATCCTTACCTGTAAAGGATTTTTAGCTCTTTTTCACATAAATTCAGGAAATAATGTTCTTTTTCCAAAGCATACAGAACAACACCACACAGTTCATATTTATTATATCCCTCTAAATATACCTTTATTGGGATATAGATGCTATTAGGGTTTGTATTAGTAGCTTCATAGGATATTTTCATGGTCATATTTTTAACTAATTCATCCTCATAAATTGGTTCACTAACAGTTCTAATTTTGTATCCAATGACCTTTCTTTCTAGACTTATTAATCGGTCTAAATTGGGTTTTACAGCTTCAAAACTCATTCTACTCATTTCACTGGTCATGCTAATTGTATCATCTCTTAAGCTCTTCCTTAATGGATGAAGATCCTTCTCCTCGATCTGACCTTGTGCTCATACTTCTTAATAATTGGGGTTTAATGGTGATTTTTCCTTCCTCATCAATTTTTATTACATTTTTCTTATTAATTTTTGTAGGGTTGGCAAAGCTAGATATCCATGAACGATCAATTTTTATATCTTGAGGGTTAGACTTAATTCTCTGAATTTTCTGCATCGGGGTAGGACTCTTAAATTTTTCTGCCTCTATCATTGTTACCTTAGTCTTAGGATCTATCGTATTATTTAACTTGTAGATAATTTTTCAAAATATCCTTAAAGGATATCCTCCTCTTTTCATGTCCATCCCAACTGTTTTTATCTTAAGGGATATGAAGTTTTTTGTAAATTCATCTTTTAGGGTCACATAATATCCAGGTCGGCATTTGAAACCTATTGACCCATTACATAAATTGGTTTTTATCCCTGTAATTATCTGATTATTAAATTTAATATGTCTAATATTACAGAGCAAAGCATAAAGATCTATATCTTTACCATAATATTGTAATGGAGTGATTTAAACTTGGACACTTCCGACATGGATATACCTATACTTTATAGTTTTGTTATGTTTAAGAATGTTCTCCTAATTAATAAGATTAACTTCTCCAATGTCATACTCACAATCATTTATTTCCATGTGTCCTTCCATCATTTCACATACATATTTGCTTTTTAATTAAAAAATAGATTTTTTATAGATCATATCTTTTTGGATTATGGGTAGAACCCAATCTCCTTCGACTTCTTCATGATCATTGTCCACTACAAACTCTTATCCTTAGAGATCACCAAGGCTTACAGAGCTACTTTCCATCATATGGCTAATTTCTTCATAATCACTTTTTTCATATTTATTGTCCTTTATGATTTCAACAATTCCTTTGTTGTTGCCTAGGACTAGGTCTAAAGCCTCATCTTCACTAAGCTCAACATAATCTAGGCTTCCTAAGGTTTCAATAAGTTTATTATTTTTTCTGTTTTTGCATTCCTTGGCATAATGTCCTACTTCTCCGCATGTCCAACATTTGCAGTTGTTTTTTTTCTACCGGACAATAACAGCTTTCCTAAAAAATCTACGCTTTTTAGGACTTGGTTTGTTGTAATATTGTTTTCTATATTTTTCACCTCTTTGTTTGTTAAAGCTCTTTTTCTTATAAAATTTTCTTTTTCTTCTTTTCTCAGATTCTTTCCCCCATTGGTGAGGTGAATCCTAGCAAGTTAAGAACTGTTTCTTAATCTTCTTTTGCTTTTGAAAATCAAGACATTGTTCATGGACCCATTTTCGTAAAAAGGAAATTCTTGAACCAAGGGTATCAACAACATCTGTTCGTTCAAACCATGCCATGTATTTTTCATTAATTATAGAATTTATAGGATATGGCAATTTGTCATAGAACATGCCAAGATTTATTTCATTATGCCCAATTTTATAATAATACTGACTGAATTTTGCAATATAATTTTCTAGATATTTTATATCCCATATTTCTATGTTGTTAATTTTTCATTGTCATTCTCGTACTTTTTCTTCAGAATCAATTTTAGCTCCGATAAATTCAGTCTCAATTTCTTTACACAGACTTCTGAACATAGCAGCTGGTGTTTCCATCGTTCTTAGAGTATTTTTACCATCTTCACTTAAGAAATCATACCAGTCAGCCATAGTGCTAGAGAAACTATGCTCGATATAATTTAGAAAGTTTGTTGCAGTCCATGTAGTATTCAAATTTAAGACACTGTTCATCCCTCTTTTTCAGTGCTCAAATATTTCTTCTCTATTACGAGCTCCATCGATGTTTAAGATATAACTAGTTTGACTAATTGAGGCGAGGCCAATCTCTTTATTGGTTGTGGTTTTCCTTGGGACAAATCCGAAGGAAAAATTACTTGTTCATCCTATAGGAACATACCTAGGTCTTAAGAAATGAGTGTTTCTTCTGGATGGTTCACCAAATTCTTCTGGTTTAGGAATGACATTCTCAACTAAATTAGTCTCTGTTTCATATAGGTCAATCTCTTCTCCGATTTTGTTAATTTCATTTTCCGCAATCATTTTACCCTATTTTTTATCTAATTTTTGTTTAATTTCTTCTAATGGTAATGGATTAAGATCATCAAGTTTAATAAGATTCATTTGCTGATATATTTCTTCTTCTAATTGGATAGCATTAGTCTCTTCGTTGTCATCGAACAAGACATCATATTTATCACTAATTGCGCTCATTATTTTGTTTAATTCTTCTGGATTTTGTTCCTCATCGAACATTTTTTGTAGTTCTTCAAGACCATATTTTTCATACTCCATCTTCTTTTTCTTTCTTTTCAGTCGATTTCTCTCCAAATTGTTCTCTTTTTTTTTTTGGATTTTTATCACTTGTAAAGGAAATAGAATCTTGTTTTTTGGATTTCGGAAGGAATATTTATGCTGGAAAGGAGTGCTAATTTTAGGGCTAGCTTTTTCACTATGTCTAACTTCGTTAATAAGAGAAAGATGCACAACAGTTAACTGATTCTTAAGGTCTTTCAATTCGGTCTTAATTTTAGCTAATTCAGCCTTTAATTCTAAAATTATATTAGTGATATAGTTTAGTTGAGGTGCTAATGAGATATTACCTTCCGGTGAATGAACAATATGTGTATAATTAGGTCTAGGACAAGCAGATGATGGTTCAAGCATTAATCTTAGCTAATCATAGTTAATTAGCTTAATTAGTCATTAATTAACTTAATAATCTTAATTATTTGTGCACGTGGCTCTGATACCAGATCAAAGAGAACGTCGAGATCTATTAGTGAGAAAAAAAACCACAAACACTTTTTAATTTTTCGAAAGTTTTTAAGGATTGAGGGTAGATTTGCAAATATAAAAAGTTTAAGGGCTTGAAAGAAAATGTAAACAGTGAATAGTCCCCTTAAAATAATTTCCATAAAATGTTGTATACCTTTAAATATATTTTAATAACATGGTTCCGTAGTTATGATTTTCACACAAAGTGAGGTACCTGACAGTGATTTTTCCGAAATAATCTCTACACAGTTTTGTAATTTAGGAATTAAAATACCTTCATTAACTTTGTTAACATCCCATCTAAATGGGACCCAGTTTTAGATTAGAGTTTGAAAATAAAGAATTAGGCATTATTAGAACCTGTGTTTCTAGATAATGTGAGTGGGCAATCGGCAGAGAAGGCCTTAAATATTTCAACGGAAATTTGTTCCCACGAGAAATCAAAATGACAGTTACTAAAAGACATAAGTTTTTGAATGGCACACACGTTCCCCACAATCTCTAATTGATATGTTCTTCGAGCCAGACCCTTTAGAAGGGAAGGATCAAGAGAATAAAAGGGGAGAAAATGACATATATATATATATATATATATATATATATATATATATATATATATATATATATTTCGTAATTTAATTGTCACTCAATCAAAATGTCAGTTGACACTATATTAAAATAACACATAAAAAAAAGTTGCCCTCATTCCTCATAAAGCACTAAGAAGATTTTAGCTGTGGGCATTGTCATTGCACTAACAGCAAAATTAATAAGCAATGGTATCCTACATCACCTAGATGAACAAATTAAAGTTTGATAATCGCTTACTAGTAAAGCCTATCAAGTGTAATGATAAATTCAGAAAATTTTATCCCTTAGATTTCTTGATTTTAATATTGTTCTAGCAGAAAAGTTGTACAAGTACCACTATACCTATTCAAAATTCCTGATATCACTACTAATATTCACAATTTCTGCAATTCTAATACCTAAAACTAACAATCTATTTGTAACGAGCCAATAATATACCCAACGAACTGTTCAGATAATTTAATTTGTAATGAACCAATTGTGTTTCGCATAATCATAAGTCTTGTTTATATGTAATAACATTTAATGTACATAGTCAGTAACTTAAATGTTATAATAACATTTAATCAGTTACTACTTCTTATTGCTTTTGATTATTATAAACTTATAATTAGCACTATTTTGTTACTGGTGTCTAATATATATATATATATATATATATATATATATATATATATATATATACTATATATATATATATATATATATATATATATGTATACTTCTTACTGCTTCTAAGCACTCTTTACTATTACTAACCACTTGCCACAATTCTTGTTGTTTGTGATTGCTTAACACTAGTTTTAATTGTTAAGATGAATGTGGCTCTAAATATCCATGAGCGTATAACTATATTAACCACTATTCAAATAGATGTCCATGAGAAACCAACTAAATTTTGCTATAATCACCAAGAAAAAATAAAGCCTTTAAGAAATACTTTATTCTATTTTGTAATGGATAATTTCGTACGATGACTAATGTTTATATCCTCTCTAGATAGTCCATATCTGGGCACGATTAATCGTAAATGGAGACCCTTTGCTAGTCTATAGTGACCGTGATCTCTTTTTTTAATTTTGTTTGAGTACCATAAGACTTGTCTCTACGACTATTAGTCGTATAAATTAAAATCGCAACATTTTAAATATTTTCCATGAGAAGGAAAAATAATTATATTGAAGGGGGCCCTTTGATTATAAATCCTATGACATGGGAGCCCAACAAATTACATTAGTTCCCGTTTACTGTGCTTAATTATAGTAAAAGTATGTGCTGGGGTGTGTCGACTTCATTGCTTTAGTTGCACTTTCTTTCCGGATCAAAAAGGCCATAAACATGAGATTAAGGAAATATTATACATTCTCCTATAACTGGAAAGTGGTTCTAACAGTACTATAATGGGCATGGTAATAAAAATAAAATTGCTTTATCTATATGCTCGAGACAAGATATATTATTTTTTGTAGCTTTTACCTACCAAATTAGTGCAGGAGTTGACATAATCTCCTATCCAAAAGTAGTTTGCCATTTTCAATGGGGGCCTCTATTTATTTTGGGGACAGTAATCATGATGGACTTGCATTTCCTATTAAAGTAGATTTTACCTTATAAATGTTAAATTTGAATTTTTTTATATTGAAAAGAGCATTGTGATTTTACAATCTTTGTATGTAATAATTGAGAATCTCTTATGAACTCCATTATTAATGGTGAAATATTTTTACATCATTCATTAGTGAAAAAAGCTTGACAAAAAGATTCACAATCATTTCATTAGAACATTGCAATCACAATTTCTTTAAAAACTGCCGAACATCTAACTTGTCCGTGGATGTATATTGCGAAGAATTATACTTTTCACGTGAAATGCCTATGAATTTGTTTTATGAATTTTTTTTAAATTATCACTTTACTTTGTGTACTATAAGTTTAGCTAGTCAAGTGGACTTCGTACTCTTAGTTCATGTTAAATGGCACCTGAATTTGGCAGGGGGTTCCAAATTTTTTACCGCATTGGATGCCATGGGACACCATAATGTTTCATTCCCTGATTGGGTGCTTTGGTGAAATTGACTAGAGAAACCAATTGACGCTTTCCAGCTGCCTCTGCGTTTGAAAGCCAAAGTTGCTTGCTTAGTACACAAATATCTTGTTCTGATCACCGTCCTTTTACTTTCATGTCTCTTCTCACTGATTCCATTCGGCTAACTGTCCATTTCTACAACTTAAACGAACAATTGACCACTTGTCGAAAAAGTTAATCAATGTAAACACCATACTGTTGCAGAACTCCTATTTTAGAAAACTACCTACCCGACACCAACTACTCGTGAATTTTGGCAATAATAACGCGCACACGAGATTAAAGTAGATCACAATGTAACTAACTCATGATCATGACAAATTTATTGAGCTACTCTTTTTCCCTCCAATTATCAACTTAATTTAGTTTTTACTGGAAACCATTTTTGCATAACATTTACATGCATAAATAGAATACTAATGTGATGATATGAATTTATCAAATAGTTTTACAAATTTTAATTTCGGTACGAAGAATTGACGTGTGAATTCAATGATTATTTTTACATATTTTTCTTTCCAGTGTAAAAAATTGCATAAGATTTATAATAATTTGAAAACTTTAACTGAAAGATAATTGATATTACTCACTTCTATATGAATTGAATGATTGTAAATGTAGATTTTTGTAAAAACATTGGCTTGTGAAGTGAGTCAGCGATGAATTATATATCAGCACGTAAAAATTCTGGTAGACTCTAAGCACACCCATTGTTGGGTTTCATATGCACAACTATCCCATGTGCACTTTGATGAAGTGAACCTCGTGATTGTTTAACCACGCTGCATTGACAACAGTCCAGAATAATATAAAGCAAACAACAACAAAATCACATGAAAGTTCAGATAAATATGGCACAAAAATGTCCCCCCCCCCCCCCCAAAAAAAAAAAATAGAGGCAAATTAGAGGATGACATTAAAATTTTTAATTCTTCTTATTTACAAGGAGGCAAACACAGAGTACATCAAATGTATCAACATTGCCCACGTCTCTTTTAATTTTTTTCTGGGTGTTTTTTTTTTCTTCACTAATTTACTGCTTTCTATGTAGGTAGTAATAGTCCTATATGTTTCATGCACACAGCAGTGAATGAATCAACAGAAAACCAGCTGAGCTTCATTTCTACCTTATATACCCACAAAGCTTCAAGCTGGTTTCTTAAAACCTTTCACTCTGCCAAATTATATATACTAAAAAATTACCCAAAAAAGTTAAAAAAAAAAATCGAGCAAATATTCCCCTCATAAAAAGGAATTTTGCTCTTTTGTCGAGGAGTCTCCGGGGACATATCTGCAAATATCCCTCTGGTAGATCTCCTAAGCCCCAGGAAAAATAAAAGGGAAAGGTGTATACTTATCATATTAACTCCAGGGTTAATATGCTTGCCTCTGTAAATCCTTGGCACTGATAAAAGTCCCATGGAATCCATATGGAACCCTCGATGGAAGCTTAACCGTTGCAACCAATTCCAAATTTGACGCATCGACAATCTGTAACTCCGATTTCCAGTTCTTCTCGTCATGAACAAATGACAGAATATACCCATCATCTTCTTTGTCTGATTGTTTGGGGAGAAACAGGGGCTCCCCGCCGTACTTGTCGTCGCCATAGATGAACTTCTTAATCTCACCAGTGAACAAGTCCACCTTGGCGAACCCCGAGACCTTGGGCCAGGGCTCGGCAATGGCGAGATAAGCGAAGCGGGTTTTCCTGCCAAGTTTGTTCCGGTTCACCATCCCAGCCTCCAGGTTCACCTGCTCGGCCGGATTTAGAATTTCCCGGCGGACCGACTTCCCGGTCTTCCTGTTGAGCCGGATCTCGGACAAGACGCTGGAGAGGTTCTCGTCACACTCGTTGAAAATGGAGTCGGCGGGAGTCATGCAGGACCCGATTACAACGACTTCGTCGGTTTCAGGCTCTTCCCAGGCGTTCCAGAGGTGGAAGCAGAAGCAGTCGGGGACATCGACCCATTGGATTTCGTCGGAATTCTTGGCGTCTCTGGGGAGAATTCCGAATCTTGAAGTTTTGGTTTTATCGTAAACCACAGGGGAGCCTCCTCTGATCATTTCCTGCAATTTGAACACCACCTGGCTGTCGGGAATTATGACTGAATTCTCAGTAATAGCGAAATCATGCATCATTGTTGGGGCATCGAAGTTGATCTCAACATCGTGGGATTTAGTCCCATCAGCATTGAACCAGAAGTACTTCAAATAAGGCTTCTTTACAACGTCGTAGCTGAGAGCAAACATCTCCCCGGTGACAGGATCAACCTTAGGGTGGGCAATCATGGTGGACTGAAGCTGCCCATTGAAGTCGTACCTCCCCACAGTCTTCAAGTCCCCTGAGGGCGTGACCCACACGTGATAAGGCAGGTCGTCTTCGGACATGGCCAGAAGGTGGTTGTTGAAGTAAATGAGTCCGGCGTTGGCCACTCCAATACCGTTGGAATGGTCAAGAAGGCCGAACAGCCCTCTAGAGTAGAAAAGAAGAAGGCGAGCTATGCCTGAGTGTCCATGGAGCTCCCCAATGGCCTTGGGGAATATGGGCCGCCCTAAGGCCTTTTCCTGGACCAGCCGGTTCGTCTCTGTCAACCGGCAGGCATAGCTCGCAGACCCATCGGTGTGGAATTGAACCGCATGGATCATCCCATCGCCATCAAAGAAATGGTGACCGGCAACCGGCTCATATAGCGGGTTAGCCCCGTTCCTCACGTATACTCCCCGAATACAATCTGGAATTTTCCCTTCAACCGGGAGGTTTTTCTGTACCGGCAGCTCCGGTACTGGGGAGAAATTGCCGGCGATTTGGACTCTTGGATCAGCGGTTTTGGGAAGTGGGTGTTGGCTCTCGTGGGCATTCAAGGCTTGCTCCACGATGTCCAACGCTGCTGCGGCTGCCTTCTGAATTGGGTTCCACTTTTTTGGGGCGTTTGATTGCTTTTTAAGGTGAAACTTGGGCTTCTTTTCTTGTGTAGCAGGGGCTGCAGGTGCCCCAATCGATGGTTTTTTCGGTGTTGTTATTGGTTGCGCCGCTGATTTTTTGGGTGAGTCAAGTAACGGCAATTGGAGGGAGGAGCGTATGTTGGGTTTTCTACTGGCCCAAGTAAGGGAATTTTGCGGCTTTATCCATGTGTTGGTGCTACCAGTACTGGCAAAAGCCATTGCTCTCTCCAATTTTTGAAGTTTTTATTCCAATGAATGAATGAGAGAGAGAGAGAATAAGAGTGCCTGAGAGAGGGTGCTGGCAGCTCGACTGAGGGAAAGTCGATCGGAATGTGTAATTGTGAGTTGGGTGGTTGGGAGAGAGAAGGGGAATTATATAGTGGAAGGGGGGAAAGGGAGGGCGCATCTTAGGCACGCAGCGAACGACCACGTGTTAGTTTTTGTGGGAAGGATTGTTGATGATACAACTTATCAAGAGAGAGATAGAGGGTGGGGGACTAGGGGGGCACAAACTGCTTGGAATTTGACACGACTGCTCTCTTTTTTTGTCAGTCTCTCTTATGTTTTCAAGTGCTCATATTTTAATGCTGCCACCAATAAATAATGGGCTTCAATTTAGTAAGTCTGTAATGCCCTTTTTGGTATTGTGTGTTGTAAAAGCAGGTCTAGAGGGCCTTTGTTTTATCAGAAGTCGCATTAGACATTAGACAATACTCAAAGGAGCTGGTGTGTTTTGGCCGAGCGAAACGATGCGGAGAAGATCCGCCTTCAACGACTTTCTCTTGTTGCATCTTGCGTGGCTATGAAAACGAATAATTCCTAATTTCAAATTAGCAAGTTACCACTCTTTTATTGCAAAAACCCTCACCGTTATGAGCAGGGTTAGTGATGCTTTAGTTTCCCTCTTTTTTTCTTCCTTAATAATTGTCCGGATGATAATAAATTAATTATAAGATCTTATCTTTGTTTTTATTGACATTAAGTGATTGGCTAGGTTGCATTGTGAAACCTATGATCGATTGAGTAGTTCGCTTATTTGTAGCACGCTTGTCAACATTGGACAATAGTTATTCAAGAGTTTTAGTCGCTTATGAGTTGAAATTTTCCATTTTTGTTCATTTGTTGTAGCACAATTTGAAAGAAAACTATTCAAGGATGTTTAGCAATTAATTCAACAAATGTTTGAAAGTAACCAATTCAGTCAAGATATTAAACCAATGATTCAAAAATATATGAGATCCTTTAAATTGTTGGTTGAAAGTATTGAAGTGTTCTCTAATATAATGTTATAATTTGTATCTATGTCATAATTAGGGAATAGGCCACCACTATATGGCACTTTTCCTTTGTTCATTTTATTGGCATTACATTATGCAAAATGATAAATGTCTTGCTACAAGATACTTTTTAAGTGTTTTGTTTTCACTTAAAATATATATTATCACATATTAAATTGGAAAAGAATGGTATGATTGAATAGTGAAAGCATGTCAAAACTTGTAAATTGTGTAAAATCATCATTTTATACATAATCTTTTACATTTACAAAATCACACATATGATATGCCATTGCGGATGAGGTTGATCTGGTTAGCATGTCAGTTTTTATTTATTAGCATAACCGACGAATACTTAAACTTTGTAGCTCATAATAACTTGTAATTATTAAAAATTTGATGATTTTAAATCATAAAATATATTAATTTGAGTTAAGGCAAGATATTTAAAAGTATCTTGCTGCAAGATACTTATCACCACCCTTACATTATTCTCCCCACTTGCAATTTAATCTAATAGAATTAATTAATGCAGCCTTCTTCCATTTAATTCAAATCAAGGTTCACCAAAATAGCTTTGGTATAGTAGCGATGTAGGTCTGCTTGGAGTTTCACCTCTAGCTCATGGGGTTTATTAATAGGAGAAGCAAATTCTCCTTATATGAAGAAATTTGCGATTGCTCCTACCTTGTGGGTCCAATACATCCTGTTGTGTCATCACCAAATGAAAATTTAATGGGATGAGCAAAGCTTACATACATTAGAAAATAGAAAAATGGAAAAAAAAAAAAAAAAAGAGAACAACATAGAGCTTGGCGTATGAATGAGTATAGTTATATTAAAAAACAAGATATCAGGTCATATCACTAACTCAACTCAATTTTTGTAGGCTTTCAAAAATTAGCTCTAGACTATATGAAACAGTTAATGATATAGATCTATCAAGTACAAGAACTATATGTAAATAGATGTAATTATGTACAATATTAAGCCATTACAACTTAAACAACTTAAGTCCATTTGATCATTATGATCTTTTTGAAGTAATAACTGATAATTACATATTTCATGGTGTTAAGAAAATAATGATTGAAATTCGAACTTAGTATATGCGGAAGTAATAAAGGATGTAAATATTGAAGAATATAAAACATGATCAAAAAAAGATAATTATAGGCACATGATTTTTACATGGAAATTCAAATCGGGAGAAAACCACAGACGGTAACAATAGTACAAAATCTACTATGATATGAGTGAGTACAAAATAATCTCAAAGCAAACGCCCAAAGAAAAAATCAACAAGAGAGATAAAGATCTTAAAACAAATGCCCAAAGAAGAGATCAAATACAACAAAATCTCTCAATATTAACTCTCAATAAAATGTGGAATAGAAAAAGGAAGTGCCAAGAGGCACTTTCTAATGCCCCACACCAAACATTGTTAAACAACCTAATATTTATAGAGAAGTGCCAAAGGTACCAAGGGTTTAACCCTAACTGCATGCATCTGTCTTAGCCATCAAGCATCATCTTTACAGAAAAGGAAAAAGATATTCAAAACAAAATATGAAAATAATGTAATTTTCATAAAATAAAATATCTCCAGCCGCACAATTTGAGTCTTGGATGCCAAGCAATAATCTTCAAAAAAGAAAATAATTTAATTTTTTTCAAACCCAGCAAAGGAATTTGGGACAAATGCCAACACATGGAAGCAACATTCAACAGCAACAACTCCCACTATAGATCCCCCTTTCGTGGGGTTTGGAGATATCTATATTTAGGCAGTCTTACCTCTTCAGGTATCTCTGCCCTTAAAGAAATAATTAAAACATCATAAAAGCACAAAAACATCATAACAAAGGTAGGTATCATACCTTAAATATTGCTAATAACTCTGTTGAGCAAAGGTGATACTAACATACAAAAACACCGCAAACGCGAGCTAGGAAAAAAAAAGTAGCCAGTACCATACTCACCAAACTCCAACTATTCAGCAGCCAAAGGAATGTCATGAAGCTAGCTACCAATGGTCCACAACCTTAATCCTCGACCTCCATAGACTCTTATCTTGAGGCATGTCTTCCATTAGCCGTAAAGATTTTAAGTCATGCTTAATCACCTGGTTTCAACTTTTCTTAGGCTGTCCTCTTCTTTTCTTACATTCCTGAAGGTTAATCATCTCACAGGTGCATCCGCACTCCTCATCTTAACATCGTGATACCATATTAGTCTAATTTCTCTCGTATTATCATCTATAGGTGCCACTTTAGTTTTGTTTGTAATCATCTGGTTCTTAATCCTATCCAATCTCGTATGGCCACACATTTACCAAATATCTGCATCTCTGCTACCATCAACCTCTAAACTTGGGTCCTTTTCATTAGCCACTACTCAAAGTCATACAACAATGTTGGTCTAATTACCATATGATAAATTTTAGCTTTGAATCCTACCGCCATTCTTTTATCACACAACACTCATGAAGTGTTTTTCCATTTTGTTAGAATACTTTCATACGAAAGTTAATGTCCTTGTTAATATCCCCTTTCTCTTGAATGATCAATTCCAAATATATAAATTCTCAACCCTTGGTATTACTAACCCATCAATAGTGTCTTCTCCACAATCGTCATCTACTCCACTGAAACTACATCATAAATATTCAATTTTGCATCTACTTATCTTAAAACCCTTAGATTTTAGGGTATGTCTCTATTACTCCAACCTAATGTTAATTTCATCCCTATTCTCATCGATAAGAACAATATCATCTTCAAATAATATACACCATGGTGCCTCATCTTCAATCAATCCCTTTAGACTTTAGTGAGTGCCAAAAGAGAAGGACTTGAGCTTATCCCTGATGTAGTCCAACATCAACTAGAAATTCTTTTGTGTTTCCTCTAAATGTCCTAACACTAGTCTTAACCCCCTCGTATATATCCTTGATAACTTGGATATATGCAATCGACACTTCTTTCTTCCCCAAACACCTTTATAACACTTCGTGTGGTACTCTATCATAGGTTTTCTCTAAATCAACAAAAACCTTGTGGAGATCCTTTTTCATATCCCTTATAATTCCATAAACCTTGTAAGGAAGCGAATCGTCTCTCTGGTCGATCTAGCATAAAACCAAACTGATCCTCCGAAATTGAAATATTTTTTATCAACCTATGCTCGATCACCATTTCCCACAATTTTATAGTGTAGCTAAACAGCTTAATGCCTTTATAATTGTTGCAATTTTGAATATCACATTTGTTCTATAGAGAGGGATAACTATGTTGCATTTTCATTTTCAGGGTATCTTTGCAGTCCTAAAAGTGACATTTGTTCTATAGAGAGGGAACAATTTTTGATGGAAATTTTGAAACGAAAAAGTGTAGATTTTGGCGAAAAATTAGCCTACTGATGGAAATTTTGATAGAAATTATATCCGCCAAAAAATCATTGGTTGAAATTGATGTTTCGACTGACCTGTCAAAAATATTAACGGAAGATTTATGATGGACTGACAGTCCATCAAAATTTCAACTGATGGACCGTACTCACGAACTTGCAACTCGTCATTATGATTTTGACGGACACTTAGTGTGTCAAAATACATTTTGATGAAAAATTTTAACAAAAACGTTTGCCTGTCAGACCTCCAAAGATTTCAGGTTTGGCTTGGTGGTACATTTTTTATGGGTATTTTTGACGGACTCTGTCAAAAATTGTGACGAGAGCAAGATTTTCTGTCATAATTTTTGACCAAATCCGTCAAAAAATCCGTCAAAAATTATCTTAAACTTTCAAATTTCAAACGTTCCTGAACATGCAAAGTGGAACAAAATGCACAAAATAATATAATGAAATTAGTATCATAAATTTATCAAGAATTTAATAACATCTTATGGATCATATTTCGACAAAGGCCACTGAAATCAGAAATTGAATTCCCTTTTATTGACAAAAATTACAGCAAAGCAAAAAGTTAAAAATAATAAGACAAGATAATCTCTTTTGTTGATATCTCACAAATTCAATTAAACAATGCAAATTAGAATGACAAAATTAAAATTTTAAGCATTACAATTTAACAAACTCAAAGACATTTCATATTTATTCCCATTTAAACTCTCTTCTTCCCCTTCATTGTCATCTTCATCGAACCATCATTGAACATTCAGTTGAAGAACCCAAACAAATTATGTTTGGAACATAGGTTTATAAATACATATGAAAAAAATAAGTCAGTTGGAGAATCCAAATAATAATATTTAAAAATAAATGAAATGGTAAAAAAATAATGATGAAATTTTAATCATAGAATTTTGAAATTTGAAATTTGAAATTGTGGGATTGAAAATATGAAAAAAATTATTCAAATTTCTAGATCTGAAAGTTCCAAAATTTAAATCTTCGAATTTAAATTTTGAAATTTTTGGATCCAAAATATTAAAAACATTTATACGAATTTTTAAACTTGAAATTTTCAATTTTAAATCTCGGAATTTAAAATTTGAAATTTTGGGATTGAAAATATGGAAAAAATTTGTTCGAATTTTTGAATCCAAAAATGCCAAATTTTAAATCTTGGAATTTAAAAATTGACATTTTGGTATCCAAAATATGAAAAGTTTTATACAAACTTCTAGATCTAAAAATTTCAAATTTTAAATCTTGGAATTTGAAATTTAACATTTTGGGATCGAAAATATGAAGAAAAATTATTCGAATTTTTGGATCCGGAAATGCCAAAGTTTAAGTGTTGGAATTTAAAATTTGAAAATTTTGGATCCGAAATATGAAAAAAAACAACTATTCAAATTTTTAGATCAGAAAATTTTAAAATTTTAAATCTTGGAATTTGAGATTCGAAATTTTGGGATCGAAAATATGGAAAAAGTTTGAACAAATCTTCAGATTCGAAAATTCGAATAAATTTCTCATAATTGTAAAGAAAATTCTAAAAAATTTACAAAAATGAGAGTGTGCACGAAAATAGCCTTGTCATTAGTCTTCATATCTCCCAACTCAATCGATCGGTTGTATCCATGAATCTAGACCACAAGTCCCGATTGCAGCAGCACGAAAAGCACCACTCTCACCAACACTGGCTTGAACGAAAATATGGAAAGAAAGGCTAAAGAAGAAGGGAGAAGGGGGAATTGGAGTCTGGTTGAGGCGGTGGTTTCAGTTCAGGAAGGGGCGGTGGATGGAGGCTTGAAGAGTTTCAAGTGAAGTTTGAGGAAAGAGGAGAAAGTGTGAGACAACAGCGGGAGAGAGGGCAGGGAGGGAGGGTTATTTAGGGAGGCGGGACTGATTCTAAGAGAGAGAGGGCGGTGAGAATGGGGGGCATTTAATTTGGGGAGTTTGAAATTTGGGAGGAGAGCGCGTGATGTTTGGGCAGAAGAGATAGAGGTGGAGAGGGAAGAGTTCTACCTAAATTTTCTCATAGTTTTTGACAAAATTTTTGATAAGACCCGTCAAAATAAAGTCATGGGTATAGAATCCTGCAGAAATTGTGACGGGTCCTGTCACAATCATTGATAGGATCAAAATCCCAACCAGTGATTTTGACAGGGCTCGTCAAAATTGTACAGCATTTTTTTGTATGAAGATTCCGTCAAAATTGCTCCACACTCGGTTAGAATTCGCATCGAGATCTGTGTGTATAGTGCTCCATCAATAAGTTTTCCTGTCCTTCAAAATTTCCGTCACACGTTTTGACAGATTAAAAACCCGTCAAAAAAATCCGTCAAAATCTAGTTCCATTCTTGTCTTCCACAAAGATTTATGTACTATTGTTAAAAAAAATGAAGATAAGTATAATTAATAACAAATGTTATCAAAATATAGACCTCCTGAATGATTCCTTATTAAGTTTTTTAGGTTGATGATACCGTAGTAATGAATAAGCTATTTGCAAACACAAAATACTCCATTTGAGTAGATAGTTGACTGCCCATATGGCAAATATTTGTACCAGGCCCTTTTCCCTTTGACTGAGAAATGACAGCCACAGGGAAGAACAGCGACTGACTAACAGCCATATTGAGATACAATAATTCATCACCTGGGCCAACGAGTTTTTATCCATACTCCAAAGTGGTAAAACCCAGAGCAAAAATTAAGGGGGGAAACCACGTGAGTATATTCTGGGGTAGAATTTTAAGAGAGAAAGAGAGCCTGAGCGACGGAAAAGTGATACGGGTACCATATATAACGCATATAATGGGGGTTAGAAAGTGAGAGCCGTGTAAGAGGATCAGATAGACGTTATCACGTTAATTCGCATACCCCGCGTATAGACCTCAATGGACGCACTGTTGGGACATCTGGAAAGCCCTTAGTAGCCGCACTCAGCCATGAAAATCTAGGTCGCATAAAGAAAAAGATTTAATAAGATAGATAAAAATATCCCACACATCAGGTTCCTTTAATCTAATCCTTAGTGCCCATTATTTCTCTTTGAAGTAAAAAAGCTAGCTCACAGATTTCAGTTTATCCTCCCTTCTTTCCTGTCTTCCTGGAGTAGAAAGATACCGACATCCTACATTCTTTCTTTTTATTTTATTATTTTTTTTCAATAATGACCTCAGAATAAGAATAATTGTATGTAAAGTTTTCGTATCATAACCATGTACAAATATATGTTATTGTGGGGGTAATGCAATAGTACAGAATATCATTTGTAAATTATGAAATGAGTTATTTATAATGAAAAGATGATGCAATTTCTTGATCACTTGCCTAAAATAATCCAAGATCTTGACTTAAACTAGTAGAAATGATATGATACCTAACTGTATAATTTAGTTTTAATGGTAGTGTAGTAATATAAAAATATTAATATCATGGTATACATCAATACAGAATTTCAAATCTTCCTAAATATTTAAAAAATTTGTTTTTGAAACCATAAGTTATGATTTTGCTAACAAAATAATTATTTAACAAGTTATTGGATTTAATGACAAAGTGATGTTGTATATGCAATTAGATCAACAATTACATTTGGTAGAATGAATCCAAAGATTTCCTATATTGATATTTGAAAAGACTATGTAGGAGTTAATGATCATAAATCATATTTGAATTCTGAGTAATATAATTTGCTAATTTAATCAAATAGACTAATTTATTTAGCAAGTGATTCTTTCTTTTTCTTTTAAGAAGGGTCAATAAAGATAGACTATCAAAAATTAATAATCATAATCCTATTTAATGTCTGAATAATATAATTTGCTTAAGTCAATCAAATTCTCACTCTAGTTCATGAGATAATTTTGTTTTGATGATAAAAATGATTGCATAATTACAGAGGTATAAAGTTTCTTAACATACTATGAAGTTATGGGATAGGGTGATTGAGAACGGTTTAAGGATAGATATTGAAATCTTATAGAACCAGTTCGGTTTTCTCCTATCTTTGTATAGTACAATCACACACACTATTTTACTTCCCCTATTTCGTTGCTACCTGCAATAGTGTAGGCATATCCCTTGAGTTATGATATTATATTTACCCTCCCCCCCCCCCCCCCCCAAAACAAAAATTTGAAGGTCCCAAGCCAATGTTAGATCACCATAGAGGGGGGTGAATATGGTGATCACTTAAAATTAAGACTTTATAAAAAGCTTCATGTACTTTGAATTTGTATAATCAATGTCACATATGACAACCTTGAGGGTTAGTCGCTGATGTCAGCGATAAACAGAATTAAAGTGCAGAAATAAAATGGGATAAAACACAGGATATTTTTACAGTGTTCATCCTTCCAAACAAGGCTACTCACAGTCTAAGGCACTTCTTCTTTTAGGATTTAAACACCTCCACTTCTTGTTTACTTAAGAAGTACACACTAATAATCTTAGCTTTATAATGTATCTAGCATTCCAATGTTACACAACTTAAGCACCTCAGCTAGTACACTCACTAAGTATTGACCTCTCAATAACTAGCTACCCAAGTAATTTACCCAACTTACTTGTTATAATTCCCTTTTCAAATATTCAAATAAAGATCAATTACATAAGAATGATTTGCCTTTGAACTCTTTTCATGATGTAATTCTTTCTTATGGCTTGCAATATGCTTCAGTTGCACCTTTTATAGATTTGAAACAATTTTTAACAGTAGACTATTTCGTGCCGAGTCTTCAATGTGTTCTATCCAGAATCCAATGTCATTAATTTGACCCTTGGCGCTTGATTATCGTAACTAATGGATCTTGATTGCTGAGAGAAGAGCTTGATTTGATCCCCAAAGATCATGCCACAATCAATCGAGATGATTTACAAATAAATTCAAGATTGATTTATTACAACTTTTCAAAAGTGAATCAAATAAAATCTTTACAAGATCTCAGATAATAAGCAAAGATATATTGCTTTATAAGATATAATCCATTCAACAAGGCTTATTTCCAAATATATTACTAGCAATATATCTCAAAGTATAAGTCAATATATCATATACGTTGTTTTCACCAAAAATGATTGCGTCATGACCAAAGTAAAAGATTCTAACTTTGATACTCAACTCTTGCATAGTCAAGATTGGTTAGTGTAACTAAATGTATTCAAATTAAGCTTTTGTCGTTCACTCAAAACACCCATTGTCCTTGAGCTGTGACATTGAATGACATGGTTACTATCATTAAGGGAGTCTTCAATCTCGCCTTTCTTGATGAAAGACAAAACGAAGCATACCGGTCATATGAGCATATCAAGCAATCATAGTACAATATAGCAAAATATAGCATAGTCAATCATAATAAGGACAAAACAGCGCCTCTAGTTACCTAACTGTGAATGCTAGAAGCTTTTCAAAGCCTTTCGAGTAGGCTTTGATCATTTCCTAGTCAATGTCCTCGAGTCTAGACATTTTCTCCCTTTTTTGTCTTTCATCAAAAAGGGAGGACACATACAAAATTTTTGGCAAAGCATTGTTTGAAAATATCCAAATCATTCAAAAAATAGAGAAAGAAAAGATTGTTTTTCAGATAAGAAAGAGAGAACATCAAGCTTGGCCATCTATTCAGGGGGCTGGAGAAGTTGACTTGGGTTCTTCTATGGCATTGAGAACAATAGTTTCTTCCCTAATGTCCTCCTCTTGACTCAGCTCAGCATGGGCGGTCTTCAATGTCATCACCAATCTCACTACGTTTACCCCAAACTTGTCATTCTTTCAAGGTCACTTCCTTTACCTACAGATCCAAGATAATACTTTTGGACTCAGTAGCACATTCTCACCTAACCCTTTGAGATATGTCAATGTCTACTTGATTACGCCCTTACTAGCCTTTAGATTGGTGATCTCCCCCTTTATCTCCTTATGATCTTCCTTAAACCATTTTGTCTAGGGGGGAGGGATCACCTTAAGGTAGGGTTAAGGTAGGGTTTTCTCAATGTCATCGGTAAAAATCTCCACCTCATATTTCCAGTGTCTAAAGAGGAGAGGTTTAAACTCCAAGCTCTTGAGGTTGCTTTATTAATGGTTGGGATCTGAGAGTTAAGGCGTTGTTCACCTTAAAGGGAAATTTGAAAGGCTTTGAATATGTGACTGAGGAGATTTGAGTATGGTAAGGGTAATTCCTTGATAGGTTACAAACCTTGGGCATGTATTCAAGGATAAGCTCCGCAAAATCCATAGAATACCCCTCCATAATGTTGTATTGGTTGTCTCCTTTGAGGATAGCGGGTATATGGTCACAACTAGAATATAGTAGAGGATCCTTGGGTCAGGGCATAAGATTGTGTAGGATTGGTTTGAGTTTTTGATCTTAAAGGGATGAGCATATTTGCCAAGGTAGAGTTTTTAGGCTTTAGGGGTTGACATTGAGGGGGGAATTTTGAAGGATGAGGGTTCAAATTTAAAATTCTCTTAATAAAGATAGTAGTAAGTGTGATGACATTGTCTTTAACTTTGGTGGTATAGTAGGTTCTACCCCTACTCTTGGGTTCCACCTTCTCAAAGTTAGCATAAAACAATCTAGAGGATAAACTTCATCACTCACTTCAAAAAGACCCATAGAATCCAATTTCTCCAATTTCTAAGAAAAGAGAATTTTGCATGCCTTAAGAATTTGAAATCAGTGAATTTACAAAACACCAATTCCCTTTCTATCACATGGTTAAATCATTTTACCACCATGTTAGTGAACACATCAAGGGGAAGGTCAAGGAGCACTAAATCTTCTAGAGATTTCAGTTTAGAGAAGGAGTTACCAGAGTTTGTAGACAATTGTGCCTCAGAGTCTAAGACAGTGTTGATCTCCCCGGACTTTAGCAGTCTGTGTTTGATGGCACTGCGGGTTCGCTTAGTCTGTGTGGAAAATACTTCAAAGGGGATACTTCTTTTGCATTTGGGAGACCTGGTTGAGAGGGTATTAAGGTTTTTGATAGGAGAGAGTTAAGGGTTTGGGATTTTAAAGGAGAGAAAGGAAGACTAACGGGAGGTTAAGTGGTGAACAAGTATTGCTAGGGCACGCACACCCTTTTCATGGGGTTGAGGAGAGAGAAAAAGGGAGTGAGAGGTGTCGATTTTTGGAAGGTGTAGGATATAAAGGGATAGGATCAAGGGTGATTTTTGAGAAAAGGCATAATTGCCTTCCATGAATAGGATAAAGAAGCCGCCTTAGAGAGGTTAGGAAGATACCAAAAAATTGATTTTGAAAAGATTTTAAAAAATCATGATTTTTAAAATATGGTATCTGTTGAGGAATTTAATTGATTTAAATTTCTAACATTAGCTACTTGCTATAATTGATATGTGTAACATAAATCAAAAGTCTAAGAACATGGATTTGATCTGGATTCTGAGATGCTGTCACGATGTCTGAACCAATGTCATTAGTTCTGTAACACTTTGTCACATTGAACTGTGAGGGATCCTCCCCCTCAATTCATGCATCCATTTTCAACATGCCAAGTTCACTTCGAATAAAATTGAACAGATCTTCACCAAATGGTTTTAGAAAAATATCAGCTAATTGCCAATGTGAAGGAACAAATTCAATAATGATATTACCTTTCTCATCATGATTTCGTATGAAGTGATGTCTGACTTTAATGTGTTTGTTTCTTGAGTACTAAACTGGATTTTTTGTGACATTTATTGCACTCATATTATCACACCGAATATGAATATTTTTGAACATCAAAACTAATGTCTTGTAGCAATTGTCTGATCTAGAGTATTTGAGCACATTATGCTCCTGCTACTATATATTTAGCTTCAGGAGTTGATAAAGCTACTGAACTTTGTTTCTTTGAGCACAATGAGACCAAGGAATTGATAGCATCTGAACATGCTTTTTTGATTGACCTTGTAGCCTTTATAATTCACATATGAATATCTAATGAGATTAAAATCTCTATCTTTAGGATACCATAAACCAATGTCATTGGTTCCTGTAAGATATTTAAAAATCCTTTTGACTGCAGTTAGATGGGACTCTTTAGGAGCACTTAGAGCCTTGCACAAAGGCATATACTAAGCATAATATCTTATCTACTTGCTATTAGATAAAGTAGTGAGACAATCATTCCCCTATAGAACTTTTTTGATACTGATTTATCATTTGCATCAAGGTCCAACTTTGTATTCAATGCCATTGGAATACCAGCACGCTTGACATCATGAAGCTTGTATTTCTTCAAGAGTTCTTTTCACATACTTACCTTGGTTGATAAATTAATATTCCTGGACTGAAGCCCTAGGAAGAAGTTGAGTTTTGCCACCATACTTATCTCGAACTTTTTATCATCAAATTAGAGAACTCTCGACATAGAACATTATTAGTGCCACCAAATATGATATCATCTACATGCATTTGAATGATGAGAAAGTCTTCCACCTTCGTTTTAATAAAAGGGTTTTTGCCAATCTTTCCTTATTTAAAATGATTTTCCAAGAGAAATTTGCTAAGCTGTTCATACCAAGCCCGTAGGGCTTGTTTTAAGTCATAAAGGGCTTTATAAAGCTTGAAAATATTATTTAAAAATTTAAGATTTTCAAAACCAGGGAGTTGCTCAACATAGACTTCTTCATTCAGAAAGCCATTTAAGAAAACACATTTGGCATCCATCTGAAATAACTTAATGTCCATATGAGAAGCAAATGGAAGTAATATGTGGATAGCTTCTAATCTGGCCACAGGTGCAAAGGTCTCATCAAAGCTTATGCCTTCCTCTTGATTATACGCTTTTGCAACCAATCTGGCTTTGTTTCTCACCACTACTTCCAACCCATCTAACTTGTTCCTAAACACACACTTTCTCCTAATCACTGGGTGGTCATCTGGTCTAGGTGTGAGGGACCAAACTTTGTTTCTCTCAAATTTGTTGAGTTCATCTTGCAATGTCAATGTCCAGTTTGTGTCATCCAATGCCTCAGGAAAGTGCTTTGGCTCTATATGGGAAACAAATGAAATGAATGCATGGAAATTTCTCAATGATAAATAAGTCCTTATACATGTGTTTAGGCTAATGAGCAAATTATCCAACAGATGGGTAGATTTATATTTGAATCCCCTCTTTCGTTCACTGGAGTGGTTTTGATCTTAACACTAGCTACTTGAGGATGACACCATGCTCATGTTATGAGCTTGGGGTCTTGCATATACATCTTGTAAGGTTTCTAGAGCAGCTTCAATGTCATCAGGTTGCCTTGGTCATCCTGATCTGGATATTGGTCTACATTGCTAGGAGTGCATCAGCAATTACTATTGTCCAAGGCTCTTTCATCTTCATCACCTGCATATTTAATTAGCTGAAACTCATCAAATAAAGATGAACTAGTAAGACATTGTTAGTTTCATCAAAGATAACATGAATGGATTCCTCAATGACCTTAGTACATTTATTGTAAACACAATATGCCTTACTAACAGAGAAATAACCAACAAATATGCTTTCATCACTCCTTAGATCAAATTTACTAAGATTTTCCTTACTATTGATCTGGATGAAGAACTTACTTCCAAAGGCTTTAAAATATGATATATTTGGTTTGTTGTCTTTGAACCATTCATATGATGTCTTTTTAAGGATTGGTCTGATGCGACATCTAATAAGTACATAATTTGTAGTGTTAATAGCCTCATCCCATACTGATTTTGGAAGATCATTTTGACATATCAATGTTCTGGCCATGTCTTCCAGTGTTAGATTCTTCCTTTCAACAACTCCGCTTTGCTATGGTATCCTAGGTGCTAAAAAGTTATGTAAGATTCATTCTTGTCAAAGTTTTTAATGAACTTATTTTAGTTAAATTCTCTTCCATGGCCAATTCTTATAGCAATCACAGGTAAGTTTTTTGAGATTTATAATTTCCTGCATAACTTTACAAACTCCTTGAGAGCTTCTATTTTATCCTTAAAAAAGATCACCCATGTGAATATAGAGTAATCATCTACTATAACAAATATACATGAACTACCTCCTAGACTTCTAATGCAAATTGGTCCACATAGGTACATATGTAAAAATTCCAAGCACCTTGAGATAGACACACTTTTTAAGGGTTTGAAGGAAGCATGCACTTGCTTACCTATAACACATGCACTATGCACATGGCCTTTCTCAAATTTTTAAGGGGGTAGCCCCCTTACTAAATTGTGCTTGACTAACTTATGAAGAGTGTATGTGCTAGCATGTCCCAATCTATGATACTAAAGCCATACATCATCAACAGATGCTTTTAGATAAGGGAGATGCATAAGAGAGACATGATCAGGGCTCATGGCATAAAGATTGTCTAATCTAGTGTCATACAATACAATATCATTGGATTTGGCAATTTTAACAAGACATTAAGATTCATCAAATCATACATAGTTTCCCTTATCACATTGTTATGAAATGCTCAATAAGTTGTATTTCAAGCCATCAACCAAATAAACTTTGTCAATACAGCTTGTAGATTTCTTAACAATCTTGCTAATGCCAAGCGTTATAACTCGACCATTGTATCCAAAGGTCATTTTACCTATTTTTGTTTATGAAATTCAGTAAACATTAAGGCATCCTAGTCATATGTCATTAAACACCCACTGTCCAAGTACTAAAGACTACTCTCGACTTTGAAACATACCTGTACGAGCAGAAATCAAACATTCCTACATTCTTTGGTGGCAGAAATTGGGTGAGGATGACCAATGTCCTGTTTCAAGGACATTAACCCTTTGGGCAACCATACTTATAGGATTCTAGGGTAAGAGATCTTTTTATTATTGAATTTATTGTCTTGTTTATGACCTATATCAGGGTCATAGTATCTTGGATACATATAGCCAGAGTAGCTATGGCTCCTTCGATAAATAGTATGCCTATGGTAATTGTAACCAAGGTTACTGTTTTTGGAGCCTAACCAACTTTGTAATTGCTTTTGTGCTGTCTTTCTAATAAAGAAGTGCTTGTATGGCCTTTCCTCATTATTTGGGTTGAAACCAAGGTCTTCCTTATTGAAGGACATATATTAGGATCCAAGTGATTTGTCCAAATTCTATTATCTCTTTGTAAGTTTCAAGACAAACATGTGAGAATCATCACACTTGTTTTATAAAACAATTTTCTCATTCTCAAAGGTCACTAATCTTGGTGTGTAGATTTTCACAAGATCTTTGCAAGTTCTCATTTACTTTTTTCAGGAATTTGTTTTCCTTTTAAGTGCCTTAGTTTTAGAAATAAGATCTTGCTCATATTGAACACACTTTAATAGACCTTGAGTAAGATACTCTTTTGTAAAAGTAAGAAGATATTCCCATGCCATCTTTCTAGATTCAACACTTTCTCCATTGTTATCTCTAGGCATGAGATAGGGACTGGCCATTTTTTGATCTTCACTTTCACCTTTAAAGCTATCACTACAACCATAGCTACTTTGCTTGCCTTCTTGGATTTGAATTTGGTTCTCTCATTTTTCTTTTTGATGTTTGGACAATCCTTTATCATGTGACCTAGAAGTCCACAGCTGTTAATATATCTTAGTCCATATGCTAGTCCACAACCTTTGGAATTTTGACCATTCCTCTTTAAATTTGATCCCTTTCAAATTCCCTTGAATTCTGGATGTTTTTGATAGATTCTCATGAGTCCTTTGGCTATCATAGCTACTGATTCATCTTCATCATTTTCGAATTTCTTAAGTGACATCTTAATGTCATTGGACTTTAGTGCAAGTCCTTGTTGTGGTGTGTGCTCTTCATTTTCTTCCTGCAAATGAATTTTATAGGTTAGTAGTTTGCCAACAAGGTTATCTAACTTAAGTATTTTCAAATCTTGTGCGTCTTCAATGGCCAAGACATTAGGTCCTCACTTACTTCTTAAAAGACATTGCTACACTTTTCTCATCATCTCTCCATTGATGTATGTTTTTCCCAAGGACTTGAGAAAGCGTATATACATGTCCTTAATGAATTTTCCAGGTTGCATCTTGAATAACTCATGTTGATGGACATATAAGTTGATCTTGGATTCTCTCAGACTTGACTAGTCTCTTCATATGTAGTCTCCAATGTGTCCCAAACTTCTTTTGCTGCATCATAAGCAGGCACACAGTTAAACTCCTTAGAATCCAAACCCCAAAATAAAATGTTGAATGCCCTATAATTTTTTGCCACTTTCTCACTTACTTCATGGGTGAATGCTGATATGGCCTTTGGAACAATTTTATGCCGTTCCCTCATGGTAGGCATAAAGTCGCCCTAATCTTCTAAAGCTTATAGTCATGGCCCTTAAAAAAGATCTGCATAAGCTTCTTCCAATGAGCAAAGTTAGAGCCACAAAACATGAGAGGTCTAGTAAAAGAGCGTCCTTGATCAATTTCAGCATTTACAAAGGAAGCCATGATCTTTTCCACAAGGTAGTTAAGTCAATATGTGTGGACTTGGCTTTAATACTAATTAAAGGTCCCAAAAGTCAATGTTAGGTCACCTTAGATAAGGGTGAACAGCGAGATCTCTTAAAAATTAAGACTTTACAAAAACCTCAATGTACTTTGAATTTGTATCGCCAATGTTAGAGATGACAATCTTGAGCATTAGTCACCAATGTCAGTGATGAATAGAATTAAGTGTTAAAATTAAATGGGACAAAACACTGGCTATTTTCACAATGTTCACCTTTTCAAATAGTTAGTCATTGCCTAAGGCACTTCTTCCCGTATGATTTAAACACTTACACTTCTTGTTTACTTAAAAAGTACACACCAATGACCTTGGCTTTACAATCTGTCTAGCGTTCCAATCTCACTCAACTTAGGAACCTCAGTTAGCATACTCATTAAGTATTGACCTCTCAATATGTAACTACCCATGTAAGTTTCCCAACTTACTTGTTACAATTCCCTTTTCAAATACTCAAATAAAGATCAATTGCACAAGAATGATTTGCACTTAAACTCTTTTGATGATGTAATTCTTTCTTGTGTCTTCCAATATTCTTTAGTTGCACCCTTTACAGATTTGAAACCTTTTTAGCAGTTAGAGCATTTCGTGCGAAATCTTCACTGTGTTCTATCCTGAATCCAATGTTGCTTACTCGAGGCTTGGTGTTTCCGAATCTGGTGCTTGATTGTTGTAATTAATGGACCTTGATTGCTGAGAGAAAAGCTTGATTTTATCCTCAAAGGTCTTGCCGTAATCAATTGAAATGCTTTACAGATTAACTTAAGATTGATTTATTACAACTTTCCAAAACTAAATCAAGTAATTACAACTTTCCAAGATTGAATTAAATAAAATCTTCATATGATCTCGGATAATAAGCAAGGATATATTGCATTGTAAGATATAATCCGTTCAATTATAAATAAAGGATTATTTCCAAATATATTAATAGCAGTATATCTCAAAGAATAAGCCAATATATCATATAAATCATTTTTAGCAAAAATGATTCTGTCATAACTAAAGTCGGAGATTCTGACTCTGACACTCGATTCCAGCATCGTCTAGGTTGGTTAGTGTAACTCAATGTGTTCAAATTAAGCTTTTGTTTTTCACTCAAAACACCCAATGTGCTTGAGCTGTGACATTGAAACAGTCAATGATATTGCTACTGACATTGAGGGAGCTTTCAAAATTCATTATAAACCTAGTGAATTCTCTTATTCCCCTTCCCTTCTTGGCCTTGTAATTAAGTTCTATTGGAATTATATGGAGATCAAATCTATGATCTCATCCATAAAAAAAGAATGTTTTCATCCACAAAAAAAAAAAAAAAGAAGAAGAAGAATGGTTATATTACTTTAATTGTTATGGGATAATGTCCAGCTCCGACGGAAAAAGCGACGTGGCGGAAGGTCGTCGGACAATGTCAGAAAATCCGACAGGAAAAGTGACGGATTCCGATGGATTTTTGAATCTTCGACAGATTTTCCGACGAAATTCCGACGGAATCCGTCGGAAATTCTGTCGAAAATCCGACAGACTCCACGAGGCTGCAGTAGATCTGGCTTTTTATTTTGGGGGAGGGAAAATGTAGCCGGACATTTTCAGGCGAAGAGAGGTAAAGTGAGTTTCAAAGAGAGAGAGGGAGGAGAAAGAAGAGAGAGAATGGTGGAGTATTGAAGATTTCGGTCACCGAAAAATTAAACGGTAATTTGTTGTTTAAAATTGAAATATTTAAGGTAATTGATATTTTTTAAGGTACTTGATTTTCCAAGTTTTGCCGCCGCAACCAACGCTGCCAGTGCCGCCGCTGTCGGTTGTCCATTTGATTTTTCGAGTATTTAAAGGTTAGTGAAATTGTTGCGTTTTGAAATTATATTAATTTGATATGTGATGTTAATTTTTGTGAATTTTAATCTTGAAGCATGTTTATCTAGTTTAATTAATTTTTTCCGTAGAACATAAATGTGAATTACGTTAGTTTTTTTAAATGAATAAAATATGTTTATTAGAGTAAGTGGAGTAAAACATGTTAAGTATGTAAATTTAAAATAATTATCTAATTATTATAAAATGTTAAATATGTTAAGCATGTATAATATGTTTTGTTAAAGTGAATAATTTAAGTTTGTTTATTTTTTCTTTGATTTGTGGTCTATGTTTTATGAGATATGTTTAATTTTTTTATGATTTGTTTGAAATGTTAATAATTTTTGTTATATTTTTGTAATATTTAGGTATGTTAAGTATATATTAATTTAAGTTTGCTAAGTATGTTGATAGTATTTTGTTATTTTTGTTTAGTTTATTAATTTGGATGAAGTGTGACATAAATAATTTAATTTGTGATTGATGCTTAATTAGGTTTATTTGGATAAATAATATTGTTATGTTAAATTTATTTTTTTAAATAACATATATGTTTAGTTACATTAATTGTTGTATTTTAGGTTTTGTGAAAATTTATTTAAGGAACCCGTGTATATATAATGTGAACTAAATATAAGTTTATTTATTTGTGTCATTGGTGAACATAAAATTTATACTAAATAATGTAACTCTAATTTAACATCTAATGTATGTTGTGTGTATTAATTTTTGGTAAGTATGTGAGTAATATTCTTTTTTTGAGATATGGTTAATTTTTGGTATGATTTGGTTGATTAGTTACATATTTTTAGTTTATTTTGTGAAAGATTAATCACTATAGTTATGATTTTCAATGTTTCGGATAGATTTTGGATGAGTTTTGAAATCATTTAGAACCGTGAAGAGAGAGAGGGAGAGCAAGGAAGAGAGAGAAAAAAGAGAGCATATTTGGATAATTCATTTAATCCGCTTTGATTTATAGGTATTTAAAGGTTAGTGTATGTAGGAAGAATTAGGACTAACCTGGATGCGGAAGCGTACTGTCGGTAATATCCACGATAATAAAGAAAACCAGGCGGCTACCAGAGTCGCCTTAATAATCAAGTCCTAAACCCAAGAACCCGACGGATGGTGGTTCAGCCGTGAGAGAGAAATAGGAGAATACGAGAGATGTAATATCAGTGTCTGTCTTACTAACCCTCTAAGCACCCCTTATATAGTTTGGGGTGTGGCTAGGGTTGTTGCCCTAGGCAACATAAGTGGCCGTTGGGCCTAAACTTATTAGGTCCGACCAACAGCTCCCACTCAGCCACTTAAGCCGTAAAACACGTATTCTCCATATATCACAACTCCTCACGCTTCATACCAGGAATAGGACGTGCGACCAAAAATAACCAATAGTGTTATATTAAGTTACCATCCAACTAACATAATACTTTCACGAAATACGATACCCCAAAAATATCCCAAGACATCACCAGTGGCATCTCTAATCCCTTATGCCTGATATATCATATGATTATGTTCTCAATATAATCGCCCAGGCTGATATGGTGATGGTGGATAGATTTTTCCTTAAACACTCATGAAATCTCATCTTAGCTTAATTGCTTTCCTAACGTGTTCTCGCTGAACCGTATACGTCGTGGTTCTTGAGAATCACATTAAAGTAGCATCATTAAGCTTCGACTTAATATCATAACTTTAAGTCAAAGGGTTATCGTCCATAGGGTCACACAGTGACAAGTGATAGTAAATTCAATTGTCATCCCACATATGGGTCGTCTTATAAGCACACACAGTATGAGATGTGTGTCACGGCATAGCTCCCACTTAGCTGGGTTCGTCACTCTTTATGCCATGCGAATCGTCAGTCTAGATTTTCACCCAAAAATCTAACCTGAGCCACTAGAACAATATATTGAATGTTGGTCTTGACACTCAAGATTCGGCTTTTAAGGCTTCAATATGAAAACTTATTTCATACTCGACTCCCTCGAGTCTCATATTAGTTTTACTAAGGCGACTATATTCATTCTACTCACACACTTCCAGTGTAAGTAATCAATATTGCACACCTAGTGCTAATATGATTTAGTCTCATCCTACCCGCTACTCAAGCGTCAAGGTGATTGCCTATGTGACTAGGCCAATCAGAAGCCCGTGACATTTCAATATGCCTAACGTGCAACAATTAGTTATGAGCATTTTGCCCATTTATAAAAGAAACATGTCCATCATGTAATAGGGCACATCTAACTGCCAAACCTTATGAATTCTAAGACTTAACCAATGAGCTTTGAACGTATCATTAGGAATGGCTTTAGTTAAGGGAACATATCACCTTGTTAGTGTATATATACCTAATGGCAATACTTTTTGTCTCTATGGTACAACATACACAATCTACCTCCATAGCTAACATTGTTGTGCAGCTTTGCTTCTTTGCACACCATGACATGGCTCTCCCACTCAGGTTGAAGGCATGTCCTGAGGTTGACTTAGACTCATCCAAATCACTACCCCAATCAATATTTGAGTATCCTCTCAACTCGAGGCCTCCTCCTTAATAGTAAAAGATAGAGTTATCAATACCACGAAGGTAGCGCTTGATTCTCTTGACGACTTGCCAACCAGCAAGTTTTGGGTTACTTCGATTACGACTTATCAAACTAACCGCAAAGTAATGTCGGATTATGTACATAACATGGCTTACAATAAGCTTACTATGATACTAAGGTTAGGGACTTTTATTCATTATCTCTATTTTATTTTCTGTTTTAGAACATAAAGCAAGACTCAAGGTTCGACCCTTCTCAACTGGAGTATCCACGGGCTAGGGATTATAAATCCAAAATCATTCCAAGACATTTTGATGCATGTTTCTTGGAACGGCTTTGGATTTATTTCCACTCCCAGGACATACCTGGTTTCACCCCTGTCCTTCATCTCAAAGACATTGAATGGCTATCTTTTAGTAGCTTTAATCATCTCCAGGTTGTTCCTAGTCAACGGTATACCATCAACGTAAGGAACGTAATCCCCATGTTGATCTTTCAACATATACAATGGTATTCTGAGACCATAGAAAAGCCAAAGTGGCTTTATGGAATCTAGAGTACCAAAAACTTGAAGATTGCTTAAGATCACATATGGACCTTTTAAGACGACACACATTGTCCTCTTATCCCTTTGATACAAAATTAATGGGTTAGTCCATATAAATCTCTTTCTCAAGATCACCATTGAGAAAAACAATCTTTACTCCATTTCGAACTCAAAGTCCGAATGGGAAACCAGGGCTAGGAGTATCCGGGCCTGAACTTATCAATTGAACTATCCATACGATGTTTTATCTTAAAGACTTACATCGGAGTGGAGTCTCAATGAGTTCTCAAACTATGTCGGTGAGTCTATCTCATCCCTTATAGCATCCAGTCACTTTTTGTGATTTAGTGAGCCAACCGTCTCTTGATAAGAGGTAGATCCCTAATCTCCCGATAGAGTGCATAAGAATATTTCTTTTTCGATTTAAAAAATCATCGAGGAATTCTTTCATGCTCGGGATTTTGGGACCTTCATTATTTGTCTGCCTAGGTGAGAAATCCCTCCCCCTTTCTCTAAGAGGTATGGAACCAGGAGTTTCTCCTCCTTTCTCCAAGAGGTATGGAACCCTGATTATGAAAAGAAGATTACTCCCATTATCCATTAGAGGTGGGATCTTGAACATGAGGACTAACTACATGTTCAGGAATAACTCTCCTCAACAATTGGAGATTGAGGACGAATCTCATTCTCCTTGACAGACAAACCTTCACCATTCTTACCAAGTAAGAAATGTGTACCATCCTCAGTGACTTAGTGAGAATTCAAATCCTCCCCCTCACCGAGAGGTGGTTGAAGGTGTTGTTGTAACGCATACAAATTGAGGTCCTTTTAAATTTCACCAAATACTAGGGAACTTATCCTTAAGAAAATCAAACACTGCGGGATTTTGTTTCACAAAGAAAATATTCATGATCTCGATTGGTTCAAAGAGTTTTAATGTTTCGTACCAATCGAGTCCTACTACCGCTATAAAGTATATGAACACATCAAGTACTTAATAACGGTGAGATAGTAGGTACATATACCTATATCATGAATGTATGTAGCTCCATGATATGCTTTCATATTCATTGACCCGCAGATGTCTAAAGTGAATGAACGCTAAGAGATTTGATGGACTCGAAATCTTACAAAAAAAATTTCTTATTGCTTTCCTAACTAGGCATAACTCACATTTTGCACCTTAAGCCTAGTGAGTTGGTCTTAAAAGGCCATCTTTAGCTAGTTAACTCTATCTTGACCCTTATGGTCAAAACGAGCACGTCTAAAACAGATTCAAAAATGAGACAAGGATAGAAGATGTTCTATTTCGTCCATTGAAAACACCTTTTAATGTGACATGACCAAACAAATCACCATGCCATATGATGTCTAAGACATCTAGACAAAAACTAAAGAAAACTAACCTTAGGGACAGAAGACATAAGGAAACATCGCACCTCAGTTGCATAGAGAGTATCGGGAAGAGACAACGTAGCCCCTTCAAGGAGTCTTGAATGATTTGTCCTTAATTCAAGGACATCTTTTCTATTGTCGTTACCCAAAATGACAATTTGTGAACCCACTGTGTTGTGGTGAAAATTCACTTGGATTAACTCGTTCCTGAACTATGCACTTGGTTGCTCCCGTATCTGCCATCCACTAAGGATCCCAGTTAGCAACAAATACTTGGAAGCGCACATATTATCCAGGAGGGGCTGTGGAAGAAGGTACCTTAATCGACTTGGGATAATCCTAACCATAAGATGCCTAATTTCCACAATCATAGCACTCACACGTGCTATATGCTTCTCTTTATTTCCTTAGCCCTTTTCCCTTTCGCAATACCAATCTTAGGTCCAGAACCTTTTGAGGTAATGGATCCGGACGAACCTGATGCTAAGCTAATCCCACGCGTACTCAATAGTGGGATGACTTTCAATTCCCCCACTAGATCGACATTGATGCAATACGACAAAGTATAACATCTTGATCGATCTATTCTCGAACCACTTTTGGTATGTTTTTAAGTTTTCTAGATACTGTTCATTAACGGTATCATCTTTGCCATCCTATAAGATCTAGAACCTAATGAGTGTCCTAACATTGCACATTCATTCAGAAGAAACTGAATCGTCTGACATTATATATCATAGTCGGTGCTATCAAGTTCTTTTATTGGTAAACAAATTACCAACCTTATTGCCATATCTAAAAGGTATATATTCTGTAAAGTGGACATTAGGCATATTTTCAAATAAATAAATTATTAAAAACTCTATTATCCATGTCGTATGATCGAAAATTTCGCTAAGCTCATAATCATCTCATACAAGCATGAATTAGAAGTTTTTATAACTTATTTATCACAATTTTCCATAAAACATAATTTATGGAGAATATTATGGTTAAACAAATTAACATTTCAGATATATCACAATGATATCCAACTTAATGTAAACTAAATTTACATGAAGTTATCTCATTGTTTGTAACTACTAATATGTCGTTTAGAACTCTATCAATGACATACCAAACATAAAATTCAAATTATTATATAAAACGCATTTATATAATAAAATGAATCTATAATGTAAAACATATTCAAAATATAACATGTTACAAAAGAAGTTCATAAAAGGCCCAAATAGCATTATATAAAACACATTTACATAATCATATATAAAATGAAACTTATTCAAATGTTATTCGCAAATTATAAAACACATTTATAATGTTACGAATTTGAATTTTATGAAACCAATTCATAAAATACCGCTAAATTGCATAATTAGCAAGTAATATGAAACGAATCCACATTCATTAATTTGGGCAAGGGAAAAAGGTGCTAAAACAATTAGCAAATTTATTACAACTCATGTAATTCACATATATATAAAACACATTTATATAATACTATAAATTGGTGATTCACATGAAACATATCCATGCAATCGAACGCAACATAATTTGTAACATGAAATATAGTCAAATATTAATCGTAATTAATTATATATAGAACAGATCCATATAATATTATAATTTGGATGAAACGAGTTTATAATAAGACTCGCAAATCAAAAGAAAAATGTATTCATAATATTGCAAACTTAAAATTTATGAAACAAATTCATAAATAGATCAAATACCTTACACATCCAAATAATAACATGAGATAACTACAAGAGTGACAGAACAATGAACTGATTCATAATTGCTCATATTTTGTATAAAAATATTGAATCATGAAACACATTCATGTAACGAGATATTATATAAAACGTATTTATATAATGTAATTTATGAAACATATTCATTTGTCGACCAAGTGGGATCTTCATATCACACAGATGTAAAACAAATTCACGTCATATATACTAATTTTATATATGAAACAAATTCATATAATTTTAACCCAATTGATCGATAACAAGTTACTCAGCATGAAAATTTCAAGTTGACATATATATAAAATGAATTTATATATGACATTAAACATATTAATGTTTTTATGACAAAATCATGTATTTTGACTAATTCAAAATCTCAATTCAACGAATGAATTAACTATATGAAACTTTATCAACTTGAGTATCATTATAATTCAATTAAAATCATACTATGACTAATGATAATAATTAAACAATAATGGCTGAAAAATAATTTGGCCCAAAATAGTCGAAAATAGTCTGACCCATATCATTGAAATATGGCAAGATGCAAATCGACCTAAACAGACAGTCCAAAAGCAAAATTTTGGGCCCAAAAAAAAAACAGTCCACTAAACCGAGCCTCTCCTTACCCTTTTATTTGAAGATTCAGCCCACATAAGGAGTTGAGGGGCCTTAACTTTCTCTCTGCTCTCAGTCTTCCTCTGCCCCCGAGCCCTCTCTCTCTCCTGCTAACTCTCGACCTCTCTCTCTCCTCTCTCTGCTTCTCGACTCCTCGCCATGCTTATGGAGCACTGAACTCCATCGTTCGTTGGCCATGGAATGCTCTCTGCCTTTCGAATTTCTCTCTCTTCCTCACGCCCCATGTCGCCACCCTCAACCCTGTGGTAGACGACGAGCGTTTGGCTGAGAAACCCATATGAGGAAAACCCCCCACCCGCCGTCGAAAGCCAAGGATAACCCCACCAGTGTGTAGATCGGCCGCAACTGAGTCGGAAAACACTAGCCGGCATTGAACGCGCCTCTCACGCGGTGGCGCGTGACCCATACGCGCCATCTATCTGGTGGATTTCGCAGTTCCTTTCCTGGACTTAGGTAGATCGATGATCAAGGGTGCGGTTGGAGGAAGAAAGAGAGTCAAAATCTCCTTCGTTGGCGGCGTGTGACTCACACGCACCACCCCTCAACGGCAGTTCTGATGGGTATGGCTTGGTTTACTTATTTCCGTTTTCTCCCCTTTTTTTTAAAATTTAAATTAGAGCTGAGGTCGAGAACTAGGCAGAGGGGTTTTCAGTTTGATGTAAGGGAGATGAGGTCTCGTCTTTGTGGCATGTTGATGGTTCCAAATCAAAACATGCTTGCCTATCTAATCACATATTCAGTTTTATTCATGAATTATCAATCGAATTAATCAGGGCATGATTTGCATATGAACCCATGAAATCGCATAAGGGATCATGCTCTCACATTTTAACAGCATGATAGCATAATACTGATCACGTTTTAGCATATTAATCCAAGATTAACACATAATCTCATAAAGTCATGCTTGTCAAACATGTTAAGCGATCTGGGTTACCAGACAATCATGAATTTCATTGATGTTTGTGGAAAATACAATTTCTTCTGTTTCTTTCAATAACCATAATCAAAAGAAAGTATGCCCACTCTCAGAAGCATGAAACATGATGTTTATGTTTAATCTCTTCAACTAAAGATGCGGTCTTTAAGTTGGTTCTGAATATTATAACGACATGAGCATGCTGTTAAACTATTAGATTTGCATAATTACAAAAATTAAGCAATAAAACAGGGAGGCCAGCATGCTTTTATTGAGATTAGGGTTGAAAGATTATCAACCTATCAATCGGGAGCACCGAGCCTGCGTATGATATTGTCCGCTTTGGGCCGACACCGTCACGGTTTTAAAACGCGTCATACGGGTGAGGTATCCAGCCCCTTATAAAGAGGCCTTCGTTTGCCTCACCTGCCGATGTGGGACACTCAGTCCAACACCCCCACTCAGGTGAGGCGCCCCCACGAAGGGCACACCGGCACGAACCTGGCTCTGATACCATGTTGGTGCCTAGCACCGAGCCCGCGTATGATATTGTCCGCTTTGGGCCGACACCCTCACGGTTTTAAAACACGTCATACGGGTGAGGTATCCACCCTTTTATAAAGAGGCCTTCGTTCGCCTCACCTGCCGATGTGGGACACTCAGTCCAACATGCTGTTGGACTGAGTGTCCTACATCGGCAGGTGAGGCGAACGAAGGCCTCTTTATAAGGGGCTGGATACCTCACCCGTATGACGCGTTTTAAAGCTGTGAGGGTTGAGGCCCAAAGCAGATAATATCATACGCAGGGCTCGGTGCTGGGCACCAACATGGTATCAGAGCCAGGTTCGTCACGGTGTGCCCTTCGTGGGGGCGCTTCACCTGAGTGGGGGTGTTGGGCTGAGTGTCCCACATCGGCAGGTGAGGTGAACGAAGGCCTCTTTATAAGGGGCTGGATACCTCACCCGTATGATGCGTTTTAAAGCCGTGAGGGTTGAGGCCCAAAGCGGACAATATCATACGCAGGGCTCAGTGCTGGGCACCAACAGTGTAATTGTTATATTTTGAAATCATATATGTTAATTTTGTATGTGTTCTTAACTTTCATAAAATTAAATTCTGAAGCATATTTAATTTGGATAATTTATTTAATTTATTTTTTTTGTAAAATATGGATGTGAATTATGTTAATTTTTAATTTTATTTGTAAAGTGTATTAATTTGAATAAGTGCAGTAAAATATGATAAGTATGTACATTTATAAAATTATATAATTATTATAAAATGTTGAAGTATATAAAACATGTGTAATGTGTTTTGTTTTAGTGAACACTTTAAATTTCCTGTTTGTTTTTTGTTTGATTTGTGATATATATTAATGTTTTGTAAGTATGTGAAGTGTATGTGTGTTTGAGGTATGTATAATGTTTTGTATGATTTGTTCGATATGTTAAGATTTATCTTTTATTTTTGTAATATTGAGGTATGTTAAGCATGTATTAATTGAAGTTTGCTCATTATGTTAATTAATGTATTATATTTTATTATTTTTGTTTGGGTTTATTTATTTGGACGAAGTACGAAATAAATAATTTTATTTGTGTTTGATGCTTAGTTACATTTATTTTCACAAATAATATAGTCAAGTGAAACATTGGTGAATAATTTAAGTATGTTAAGTATTTTTTTTTTTGTTTGATTTGTTGTGTATATTAATTATTGGGAAGTACGTGAAGAATATTTTTGTTTGAGGTATGATTAATTTTTTGTTTGATTTGTTAAGTATTTTTATCTTATCCTTTGGATAATAGTATTTTGTTTGTTTGATTTGTTTATTTGAATGAAGTGTGAAATAAATTATGTAATTTGCGTTTGATGCTTAATTAGGTGTATTATGATATATTTAATAGTTCTATTAAATATATTTTTATGTAATACACATATATATGTTGAACTGGTCAAATAGATTTTTAAAAGATATTTATTGCAATTAATTGTAGTTTACATAACAATTCAGGCAATCATATTAGTAACATATGGATGGGCCATTGCATCGTCAATGGATGTATAGGAGAAGAAATCCTGATGGACATGGGCTTAGAGATGAGTGGTTGATGGGAGTTAATATGTTTGATGAATTTGCACGAAATCAGGAGGAGTATAGAGTTAATGAAGTTTATAGATGTCCATGTGTAAAGTGCAAGAATATGCAATATTTCACACCTGATGTTGTAAAGTTTCATTTGTATAGAAATGGGTTTGTGAAGAATTATTAGTATTGGAGAAGTCATGGGGAAGAAGATAATTCGGAAGTAGGGGGTGCAAGTAGTTCACATTCTATGAATTTTGATTACGATCACAATGATCATAATCGTATGGAGAACATGCTTCATGTTGCCTTCCAAACTAATGAAATAAACATGAGTAGCCATCATGACACAAATCCTGATGCATTTTACACTATGCTTGAATCTGCCCAAAGACCGTTGTATGAAGGATGTAACATAACTGAACTTGAAACATCTGTGATACTACTTAGCATTCAATCGGGGCACAACATGTCTCAACGTTGTTTCAACAAAGTTGTTGGCCTGATGAAAGATATATGCCCTTCTGAAAGTGGAATTCCAAAAATTATCGTGAGCAGCTCAGAAAAGTGAGAGATTTAGGCATGGATGTTCAGGAAATTGATTATTGTCCGAACGGTTGCATGTTTTATTATAAGCAGGATGAAGGTTTGTCCGCATACAAATTTTGTGGACATGCAAGATAATTATCAAAGAACTCCAACCAACGAAGTCATAAGGATGTTTCATGTGCTAAAATGTACTACCTACCTTTAATCCCAGATTGCAACGACTGTATGTCTCAAAAAAGACCGCCGTCCACATGAGATAGCATCATGAGCACCGCTAAGAATCGAGTGTTCTCAGGCATCCGTCGGATGAATTAGCTTGGAAGCATTTCCACCAAAAGTATCCAAATTTTGCAGCGAAACCTCGGAATGTAAGGTTAGGTCTTTGTGCTGATGGTTTCACACCATTTTCCATATCTGGAAGACCGTATTCTGTGTGTCCAATTGTTGTTGCATCTTATAACTTGCCTCCAAATATATGTATGATCACTCCATACATGTTTTTAAGTTGTATTATTCCGAGTCCAACAAATCCGAAGAATAGGATTGATGTGTACTTGCAACACTTAATTGATGAGTTGAAAATTCTGTGGGATGTTGGGGTGGTTACATTTGATGTTTCATGTGGAAAAACTTTTAGATTGCATGCTGCGTTGATGTAGACAATTAATGATTTTTCCGCCTATGATATGTTATCCGGTTGAAGTACTCATGGGTTGTTAGCATGTCCAGTTTGTATGCACCAAAATTGTGCATTCTAGTTACAGCATGGACGAAAGTCATCTTGGTTCGATTGCCATCGCCGGTTCTTGCCTCGGAATCATTGTTTTAGAGCTAATAAAGTTGCTTTTTGTAAAGGGAAAGCATACACGGCCTCCCCAAAGGATTTCTGGTGAAATGTTATCTGATATAGTATCGACATTGCCTAAAGTGACTACAAATGTAAATTTTCAAATTCCAGAATTTGAGGAAAATGAACATAACTAGACAAAGCAAAGTATCTTTTGGGAGTTGCCTTATTGAAAGTATCAACTTCTGAGGTATAACCTTGATGTTATGCATATTGAGAAAAATTTCAGTGAAAATATTATAAACACAGTGATAGATGTTCCGGGAAAAACAAAGGATGATATCAAAGCAAGAATGGATATGTCTACTCTGTGTAGTAGGCAAGAGTTGAACTTGACTACAAGAGGGTCCACTGATAGATTGTGTAAGCCAAAAGTTAAGTTCGCACTGTCGTTGCCTCAAAAAAGGGCTGTCTGTCAATAGTTGCGGGAGGTTCATGTGCCTGATGGTTATTGTTCTAATGTGGAAAATTGGGTGGATCCATCTAACACAAAGTTACAAAATATGAAAAGTCATGATCATCATGTATTTTTAGAGAATCTTCTTCCAGTAGCTTTTACTGCTTTTCTAGAAGATGTTTTGGGACCCTTGGTCGAATTGAGTCAATTTTTCAAGAATCTATGCTCCAGTGAGTTACATGTTAGCATGCTTGAAGAGATGAACAAGAACATTGCTATAATTCTTTGTAAATTAGAGACAATTTTCCCTCTTGGTTTTTGGAATGTCATGAAACATTTACCCATTCATTTAGCCGAAGAACCTTTGTTGGGTGGTCTAGTTCAATATTGATGGATGTATCCTTTTGAGAGGTATTTTGGCTGGTTGAAGCCTACGGCAAAGAACAAAGCTCGTGTAGAGGCATTTATGGTTCACGCATACTTAGCATTTGAGATTAAACACTTCGCTGAGTATTATTTTCAGTCAAGTTTGCATTGCCCAAATATTGGGCGTAATGAGGGTAGACAACAACTCGAATCACAAATGCCAACTCTGTCGGTGTTCAACCGTAAGGGTACTCCATTTGAAAATTAAGGAAAAATATATCTTACTGACCCGGAGTACCATGTCCCTCGCCTTCACATTTTACTGAATTGTGATGAAGTGCAACCATATTTGGAGTAAGTATATCAGTTACTGAAAGTTTCATTTGAATACTTAATAATTATTGAGTAATTAAATAATTTCATTCGTGAAATAATACAGTTGGTTCAGACATCAATTTCGTGATCATAATTCAAATGCGAGTGATGTGGAAGTTGACTTGTTTATCGAGGCAAATTTTGCACAATGATTTGAGTATAATGTAAGTAATTTTTCATAACTAATCTTCAATTCCTACAAGATATTTTTGTAACTCTAAAGAGATTTACCTTCTTTTTTCTTCCTAGGTTAATTCTTACTGGGTGTTGAATGATGAGAGGCAAGATTTTTTAGTGATCTTATCTCATGAACCCATTATGGTTGTCGAATGCTTTTCTGGGTATAAAGTTAATAGTTATCGGTTTCATACCAAGGTTAGAAATGAAGGTAAAGCCACATATAATTGTGACGTGTGTGTCAAAGGAGTTGGCGAAGGTGATGAAGTATCAGGGGATTACCATGGCATACTCCATATAATTATTCGTGTTGAATTTACGGGTGAACCAATTTAAAAATGTGTAGTTTTTAATGGTGAGTGGTTTGACCCGGATGTTCTTCGGGGGCTACGTTATCCTAAATTTACCCCATATCTCGAGGTTAATCATATCAGACATTACAGAAAGTTTGACCCATTTATATTTGCTGATACTGCAACCCAAGTAGTGTATTTTAAGTACTCTAAGGGGAAATCAGGAAAAGCGAATTGGTGGGTAGCCGTACCGAACAAATCTCGCGGTGCCCCTAAAGATAAGGATAATCTAAAACTTGCCTATCAACAGTTAGGAATAACAACTATGAATGTGTATAACGTAATAGCCACAACATTAGTCGACGAAACTGCACAAGCTGATGATGTTGATGGACATGATTGGGGTGATGCTCATGATGGAAATGGTGAACAGGATGATGATGATGAAGAGGATGAAGAAGGTGAATGGGAGGATGAAGCTGAAGACACTGATGATGACGATGATGAAGAAAATATGACATTGCAAAGTGATGATAATGACGATGATGATGTGTCCCACAATGACTGATTTAATTTTTTAGTTGTATTGATTCTTATGCATGTGTATGTAATTTTTTTAATTGCAAGTTAGGAAAAACAATTATATATATGTACTGTAATTTTTCACTGACAATACTGTGAATATTTACACTGTTGTATTTTTTTATTTTGTTCTTATTTATTAGATGTCTGGACTCAATAGTGGACGTGATCATGGTCGAACAGTTAGGAATGATGCGGGTAGAGGAGCACCACAACCAACCCCACAGTATGATCCTGTTGATCAAAACTATGAAACAAACACCTTTAGTGGAATGTTTGGAGGTTTTCTTGATCCAACTCAACCATTCGAAAATTATTTTGGTAGTATGAATGAGCAGCTCCATATGCAACCACCTTTTTTGGTGCGGGTATGCAGTCACCAATCGAACCCAATATTCCTCACATGGGTGGTACTTCAGCTACTCCATTACTTTATCAACAGTTTGGCACTGTTAGTTCACATTTCAACAGTAATCAGATTATGAGGCAACCTAGAATGTCAAGTCACTCAGTGCACAACGAAGGGGTCCAAAATGAAGGGATAGGAAGAGATAGACATAATCCTGCACCTGATAGAGAAATTGTAAGCACCAGTAATAATATATAACGTGAAGGTGACACGTAAATTCATTACAAACTTCTAACTTCTTCAGTAATCATATTCTTTTAATGCCTACAGTAATTAATTTTAACAAATTCTTTTTCTGTTCTTAATTTTGTTCCATATCAGGGCGTAGTTCAGAAAATTGTTGAAAATTTTACAGGTAAGTACCCACGTCCTTGGACCACGTGGGGGGAAGCTCCACAATCTCAGAGAGATATATGGTTTAATGAGTTCAAGGTTAATTTTCTGTACAACGAATTTAGAAGTCGTCATTGGATTGTTTGAGATGTTTAAGTACTAATATACTTCAACTTTGACACAGAAACACTACTACTGGCATCCAGACAATGAAATTTAGATACGGCGTAACTTTGAGTACAGAGGTGCAACTCGACTTAGGGACATTCTTGGATATGTCAGGAAGTACAACAAAAAGACGAAGTGGTTACCACTAGTGTTTGGAATGAGATGCTTAAACCTTGGAGTGAGGATGACAAGTTTAAGAAATTGAGTCAACAAAATAAAAAGAATAGATTGAGTGATACTGAAGGTTTTGGTCCTTCGTTACATACATGTGGCTCAATTCCGATTAGTGAAAGGAAAAGGCGCCTGGTAAGGAATGTGATTATTAATAAGCGTATTTCTTATATATAATGTATGGTATGGATTGAGGTTTTCATTCTTGTTTATATTTAATTGCTCATTATTTTTTTTTTTCCTTTAGGCTAAAGCATTAGGTAGGGAACTCACATGTGAGGACTTGTTTAAGGACACTCACTGTAAGGTGAAAGATAAAATTTTTGTAGATCAAAAATCTGCAAAAAAATATGTAAGTTTGGCACATTTTATTCAGAGATTATTCATATGTTATAATTGTAGGTTTAGTATGAAATAGTTTTATTTTTGACAATTTTCGAGAGGATCATCACAAGAAATGGCAGGAGTACTCTCAAGCTGTAACTCAAGAGGGCTCCCAACTGTCACCTATGACCCAAAAAGAGTTTTGGATTAAAGAAAATCTGGGCAAAAAAGGCCATATATACGGTTTTGGTACGGAAGGGGTTAACTTGAAGAAATCAGCTACAATTGCTGCTGCACGTCACTCACCAGCTAAGCATTTTGATCCAAGAGAGCAAGCACAACTCCTCAATCAGAGCATAACCAAGCAAGTAGAGGTTATAAATCAAATTGGTAAGAAACAGGGAAAGATAGAGCGCATGCTGAAAAAAGTTTTAAGATATTTTAAAGGACAAAGTGCAGGTTCTTTCAGCCACATCAACTTGAACCCTGATGATGAAGAGGACTTCCAAAATGACAATGACGATAATCCCACAAATTTGTCTGACTCTGATTAGTTTATATGATTTGCGTGTAGTTTATGTGACCTGCGTATAGATCCGATCTGCGTGTAGATCCAAAACAATTGTATTTTATGAATGTCGTGATTAATATTTAATTTAGCACCTTTTTTTGGCAGATATAAAACTTTATATTTGGTAATTATTACATACCGTAATATATTTAATTTTTAAATTTTTGAGAACCAAAAATTTTTTTAAAATTTTTTTTTGAGGGGGTGGAAATTCCGACGGAATTTTCCATCGGAAATTCCGTCGGAATTTCCATCCCCTCTACAAAACAGACTGCACCCAGAACCACTGTCCGACGGTATCACCGATGGGGATTTCCCGTCGGTCTCTGTCGGACTATTTTCTGCGACGAGCTGAATTTCGACGGGACATTCCGCGTCATATTTTTCGTCGGAAAGTCATTTTTCCATCGGAAAAATATTCTTTTTCCATCAAAATTTCCGTCGCAGATTAGATGTATTTTTGTAGAGAGAAAAATAAAAGGAAACTGAAAAAAAGTTGATGGCATAAGTTTTTCTCGAAAGAATCATCTGGTTAACTAAACTAGAAAGAAGAAAAAAGTTATAGCTTTAATTTTAATTTAATTTTAGAATTTATAAAAAGCTGGATAACCGATTATTATTTTTTAGTTTTCTAGACTAGCATATGAACCAAGATATATTAACACATATTAGTTCAAATAGTTTAACAGCTATTCCCCTAAAATAAGGCCTCAAAATTGAAGTATTACGAGGGAAAATTTGTGTAGGAGAGATCAACGCCGTTGTACGTGAGCTAACTATCGCTCGACTTTGGTTGGAAAGTAGCTAAAATACCTAAAAAATCAAAGGGATAAATTGATCATCTGAACTACCACTTTAAAAGGAAGGAACAAAGAGCTATCTCAACCAAAAAAAAACGGGGAGGGGGGAAGAAGGAACAAACAAAGGGTGCAAGACCTTTTTTTTTAAAAAAAATAATGTGCTTAGTGGCTAATTACTAACTACAAATTTGGATGTTTCCCTTTGATATTGGCTCTATTAAATTGGCTCTACAAGATTCAAAAGAGAAAAAGTTAAAGACTAAAAAATTTGTTGATAAAATGTTAATTGGCCTTGCAATTCGAAAATTGGTTATCTAAATTAATTATTTAATATTGACCTTTACATTTTAGTTAAAATTTGATTTTTTCTAAATTGAAAATTAAATTAACTCCAAAAGTAATTAATCAAAAATTTTGATTGTTTTTGTTAGATCGAAAATTTAGTCCTCCAAAACTTTTATTGGAGCTCGTTCAGCAGTTTAGTTTACCTTTATTCGTTGCATAAGAAATGAACATGTTTTTCTCGTGCTCATTCAACGCTCGTATGTGCATGCAAACCGACAATATGTATGTCTTGTGCACTGCCTATCCTGTAACAGGAAATTTTATATTGCTGCTATGTTGAACTCGAATCTAAAGTTGCTGCCAAGAATAATACCTGATTTCTTTATTGAAAACGTGGTTCATTGGAGGTTTAGTCGAAAATTATGATGAAATTTCTAATAGAGCACCTTTTTGGCCGAAAATTATTTAAGGAAACTACATTGGAGCGTTGGTTGAACATGTTCAAGGATTTCTTTTGTTCCTTAGAGAAGTTTATGAGTGATGACAAAGATTAGACATGTCAGTTAGGATGGGCAGGTTACATACGAGTCATATATGTTCGAATTTGGATAAAATGCGGATCGTGTGTATTTCGCATCTAGGTAAAATATGGACCGGTTTATTCTGATTTTTCGGGTTTTCGGTCAACTCAATCGGCTTAGAGTATCTTTTTCGTGAGTTATTTCTCCTTTTTCAAAAGGTAAAGACTCAACATATTTATTACTTAAAATGATTCGTATTTAAAGAATAAGCATTCTTTGTAGTTTCATAAATGTAAAGCATATTCAAACTTTTCAAAATGATATATGGATGTTATGCACTTGTGGGTAAAAAGTTGAGTCCCCTTTAGTTTGATATTTACAAGTTAGATTATTCAGTCTCCCTTCTGATTACCTAGACAAAGAGCTTCGGATTGATGTAAAATAGTAGCATTTGGTGCTATGTTTTTTTGAATTGGATCTGATGAAGACAAAGTAATTAGAAATTCGTATAAATTTCAATTTCAATTTATAAACAAAAAAATTTTAAAAATAACAAAATAACATGATAAAACGTTGATATAATTTACATGAATAGAAATTGAATTTACAGAATGGATACAAGTTATATAGAATTGAGTAACAAAGTAAAGGCCAATCAATGAGGTTTCTCTTCTTCTTTTTTTTTTTTTTGTGTGATCACAAATGAAGTAAATTTATATCTATGAAACCAATTTAATTCTTTTGAAAAAGACACTGACCAATAAATAAAAAATATGTTTTACTAAGAAGTAATCTAGAGATAAGGATATACATGGAATTTTACCAAACATCTTTCATAGAAACGGCTAATTGTATCAAACAATTTTTCTACAAGCAGCTAATTCAAATAGCTAATGCAAATAACTAACAGCTAACTCAAACAACTTATACAAATAACTAATAGCTAACAACTAACAATTATTTGCCAAACAGGACCATCAACACATATTAGTTCAAATAGTTTGACAACTATACCCCTTAAATAAGGTCTCAAATTGAAATCTTACAAGGGAAAATTTGTGAGCTCGACTTTGGTTGGAAAGTCACTAAAATACCTAAAAAAACAAAGGCCTAAATTGATCATTTGAGAACTTTTGTACATAGCCAAATGCACGACTTATTCAAAAGGAAAGAACAAAGAGCTATCTCAAAAAAAGGGGGGAAAGAAGGGACCAACAAAGGGTGCAAGACCTTTAAAAAAAAAAAAAAAAGTGCTCATAGGCTTATTGCTAGCTATAAATTTGGATGTTTCCCTTTGACCTTGGCTCTATAAAATTGGCTCCACAAGATTCAAATAGAGAAAAAGCTAAAGACTAATAAATTTATTGATAAAAGGTTAATTGGCCTCGCAAATTTGAAAATTGGTTCTATAAACTAATTATTTAATATTGACCTTTACATTTTAGTTATAATTTGATTTTTGCTGAACTAAAAATTAAATTAACTACAAAAGTAATTAATTAAAAATGTTGATTATTTTTGTTAGATCGAAAATTTAGTTCTTATTGGCGTTCGTCTGGCCAGTTTTGCTTTCCTTTACTCATTGGATAAGAAATGAAGATGTTTTTCTCATGCTCATGCGACACTTGTATGCGCATACAAACTGGCAATATGTATGTCTTGTGCACTTCCTATCTTGCAACAAGAAATTTTATGTTGTTCATATGTTGAACTTGAAGCTAAAGTTGCTACCAAGAACAATACCGGATTTCTGCATTGAAAACGTGCCTCATTAGAAGTTTAGTCAAAAATGCTGATGACATTTCTAACAGAGCACCTTTGTGGTCGAAAATTATTTAAGTAAAGAACATTAAAACGTTGGTTGAACATGTTCGAGGATTTTTTTTGTTCCTTAGAGAAGTTTATTAGTGATGATAAAGATTAGACATGTTAGTATATTTAGGAAAAATATGGACGGGTATATTTCGATTTATGGGTTGCGGGTCAACTCAACAAGTTTAGAGCGACCTTCTATGCGTTCATTCTCTTTTGTCAAAAAGTTAAAAAATCAGCATATTTATTACTTAAAATCATTCATGGTTAATGAGTAAGCATTATTTGTAGCTTCATAAATGTAAAGCATATTCAAACTTTTCAGTATGATATGTGGATGTCATGTACTTGTGGCCAAAAAGTTGAGTCCCTTTAGTTTGATATTTATAATTTAGATTATTCAATCCCCCTTCTGATTACCAAGACCAGGAGCTTTGGATCGATGCAAAACAGTAGCATTTGGTACTATGTTTTTTATGAATTGAATCTAGCGAAGACAAAGTTATTAAAAATTCGTATAAATTTCAATTTCAATTTATAAACCAAAAAAATTTTAAAATAACAAAGTAACATTATAAAACATTGACATTGTTTACATAAGCAAAAATGAAGATACACAATGAATACAAGTTATGTGGAATTCAGTAAGAAAGTAAAGTCTTATCAATGAGGTTTCTCATCTTTTTTTGTGATTACAAATGAAGTTAATTTATATGTATGACACCAATTTAATTCTTTTGAAAAGGAAATTGATCAATAAACAAAAAATATGTTTTCTTAAGAAGTAATATGGAGATATGGATATAAATGGAACTATACTAAATATATTTCTTAAAAACAACTAACTTTACCAAACGGTTTTTATACAAATAGCTAATTCAAATAGCTAATACAAATTGCTGACTCAATTAGCTAACAGCTAGCACAAATAGCTAACAACTAACAGCTATTTGCCAAATAGAGCCATTAACACATATTGTTCAGATAATTTAAAAACTATTCCCTTAAATAAGGTCTCAAATTAAAATCTTATGCTAGAAAATTTGTGCATGAGAGATCAATCCCTTTGTGCGTCAACCAACTATACTGTGACTCTAGTTGGAAAGTGCCTAAAATACTGAAAAAAAGAAAGGTCTAAATTGATCAATTGAGAACGTCTGTGCAAAGCAAAATGCACTACTTGTTCAAGTGGAATGAACAAAGAGCTATATCCAAGAAAAAAAAAAAGGAAACAAGGAACAAACAAAGGATGCAAAACCTTTCTTAAAAAAAAGTTGTGCTTTGGGGCTAATTGGTACCTATAAATTTGGATGTTTCCCTTTGACGTTGGCTCTACAAAATTAGCTCTACAAGATTCAAATAGAGAAAAAGCTAAAGACTAATAAATTTATTGATAGAAGGTTAATTGGCCTTGCAATTCGGAAATTAGTTATCTAAATTAATTATTTAACATTGACCTTTACATTTTAGTTACAATTTGATTTTTGCTGAACTAAAAATTAAATTAGCTGCAATTGTAATTATGAAAGATTTTGATTATTTTTGCTAGATCGAAAATTTAGTTCTCCAAAACTTTTATTGATGTTTGTCCGGCCAATTTTGCTTACCTTCATTCGTTGCATAAGAAGTGAAGATTTTTTTCACATGCTTATGCGACGCTTGTATATGCATACAAACCGACAATATGCATGTCTTGTGCGCTACCTATCTTGCAATAGGAAATTTTATGTTGTTGGACGTTGAACTTGAAGCTAAAGTTGCTGCCAACAGTAATACCTAATTTCTTCATTCAAAACGCGCCTCATTAGACGTTCAGTCAAAAATTCTGATGAAATTTCTACTAGAGCACCTTTGTGGTCAAAAATTATTTAAGGAAACTACATTGGAATGCTGGTTGAACATGTTCGAGGATTTCTTTTGTTCCTTGGAGAAGTTCATTAGTGATGATAAAGATTAGACATGTCAGTTAGGACTGGTTGAGGGTAGATACGAGTCAGGTATTGATAAGTGCTTAATGTGTACATCATTTTAGAGCTATTTTGCCATATTTTTTTGGAGAATTATGTGCTTTAGGTTACTATTTATACTTCTATTCTTGATTTATGCCTAGGTATGGTTGTTTGATGTGTTTTATAGGATTTTAGGCCTTTTTACCCCGCATTTGACCTTCATTGGATGTATTTTGACCTCCCCACGGACTCCCATGTGATGCTACGCCTGTTGGGCAAGACAAGAGCAGAAAATCAGTTCCATCCAAGACCATGGTTGGACCTTGGTGCCCCCATGGACTGTGATGAGTTGTATAGTTGTTGCCTCTTCATTTTCCGTCGGCTGTGTGGCTGAAAACATCCAAGCTTCTCTATAAAAGTCTTGTCATTCAGCTGTAAGGAAAGGAGAGGAAGCATAGCATAGTTCACTTTCTTTCTCAAAATTTGCTCTTTTTAGTTAGGATTTTTAGTTTAGTTATTGTTTTAGTGAGAAATCTTGAGTGTGTTTGGTTTTGAGGCGGTTTAAACCCTTGATCGAAGGTTGTCTTTGTCAAGCCCTTTCTCTCAGATTTCACCGAATTGTTGGTTAGTTTCAATCTTTAATCCTATGTGAGTAGTTTATTTTGTCTAGAAATTCATTAATTTATGAAAGTATAGTTGAATCATGTTTTAATCAATAGAATTGTGCTTATTTCACAATTGGTTTGATTTCGTTTTATCAAGTGATTAGCATGTTGTGAGCGGATTTTTTGGCCAAAGTATGCTTAGTCATTTGAAACAATTAAGTGAAAAGCTGAAAGGTGACATTTGATTGTTAGATTGCTTGATAAAACCTGACATAGTGTCGTATCAAAAGAGAGATTTGCATGCTGGGATGACTAGAGTGTAATCGAAAATATTCAACTTGGATTAAGGCAAATTGGTTTGAAAGAATAAGTTTTGCTTAGTTTAGGCAAATTTGGTTGATTTTGAAAGAATAGACTAAATTTTTGGATAGATTGCAATTCCTCAAAGTTAACCGATTAGAGAAAAGCACATGTTTATCATTTTGATCCAATCACTTTTCCTAACTACATGAATTCCTATGCATTTTTCTTTAATTGATTTAGAATTAGTAAATTTGAAGTTGTTGAATCAAAACCCCTTGATTTAGTATTTGCGTAGCATATTCTGATAGACAAAGCTCGATAGATTACTTTGATCCCTGAGAACGATCTTTTTATCTATACTACAACTATCTATGCGCTTGCGGCAGTAGTGAAGGTTTTGGCGCCATTGATGGGGATCGAATTTGTTAACTATTAAGTTAGTCTTACGATAATGACTAAGTATTTTATTGTCTTTTACTTTTATTTTTCTTATTTGATTGCGCTGGTAGTGTTGGTGATAGTGCTTACAGGAATCTTTCCCGTTTATACGAAGTCCATTCCTATATGAACTCGATCCCAAGATCGAGAGGACTTTCCGCTTGAGGAGGAAGAAGCAAAAGATTGAAGAACAAAGACACGAGGGAAAAAGAAATCCAACAAACATGGCGGGAGAAAGAGGTGACTAAAGAAGGGCACTTTGGGATTTCGTTACCCCTAGAGTCCAAGGGATCACTTCAAACATCGCTTGCCCTAACGTTGATGCCAACAATTTTGAGCTCAAACCGACACTCATTTCCATGGTGCAACAATCCCAATTTCGAGGAACTCCTTTGGAAGACCCGAATCTACATCTCTTGGTCTTTTTAGAGGTGTGCAATACATTGAATGGAGTCTCCATCGATGCCGTTCGACTGCGATTATTTCCCTTCTCATTAAGGGATAAAGTAAGAGGTTGGCTACATTCTTTGCCATCAGGATGTATTACCTCTTGGGATGAGTTAACAAGAGTTTCCTCAGTAAGTTTTTTTATCCAAGCAAAATGTCAAGTTTGAGGAATCAAATTACTAACTTCACATAAAAAAATGAAGGGACGCTCCATGAAGCTTGGGAGCGGTTTAAAGATTTGCTGCGTTTATACCCCCATCATGGTCTTCAACATTGGATGATTATCCAAGGTTGAAGATGGTGTGATCGAACTAGTTCGGTCCACTATTGATGTGGCGGTGGGAGGAACCTTGATGAACAAAATTGAAGATGAGGCCTATAACCTAATTGAGGAGATGACGCTTAACAATTTTAAATGGTCCACTGAGCGAGGCCAACCCAAACGGGTTGGAGGTAGGCTTGAAGTTGATACACTTACTTTGCTTTCTGTTAAAGTAGATACTATGACTCAAAGATTGGATCGAATGAATGTTAATGCTGTGAATTCTAGTGCCCCTTCCCCTTGTGAAATTTATGGTTCTAATGAGCATGTAACTTTGAATTGTCAAGTTGGGAGTCCTTTTTTTCAAGACCCTAGTGAAGTTAACTATGTTCAAAACTTTAACCCGAGACCAACCAATGATCCTTACTCTAGTACCTACAATCTGGGTTGGAAGAATCATCCGAATTTCTTATATAAGTCTAATTCAAACCTTTCGAATATGCCCCCAATGAATACTAGACCACCTCTCGGTTTTCAAAGACCTTCTTTCCCTTCTTAAGTACCCTTAAAGTCCAATTTAGAAGCAATGATGGAAAGTATGCTTATGGCGCAACAAAAGCAGGATGAGTATATTGAGCAATTAGCCTCAAAGGTTGATATACTTGCAACTCATAATAAGATGTTAGAAGCCCAAATTGTCCAAAAAGCTAGCCTTTCATCTACGCCACCAGAAAGGCTTCCTAGCAAGCCTGAACCTAACCCTTGTGAGCATTATAATTGTGTTAACCTGAAGGAAGAAGTACAAGATCTCACTGACCTAGAGGATATACCAATGGAAGAGGGTAGAGAAATAGCCATAGCTGGAAGTAAGGAGAGAAATGACTTTGGCAAGACTGCCACAATCATAGAAAATGACACTGTTGAGATTCCCACCGTTCCACCTAAGCTTTCCGACCCAGGTAGCTTCTCTATTCCCTGTATTGTAGGAAAGGTGGAAATTAAGAGAGCTTTATGCGCTGTAGGTGCAAGCGTCAGTTTAATGCCATATTCTTTATTTCATAAGCTTCAACTAGCAACACTACAAGCTGCACCCTTTTCACTACAATTAGCAGACGACTCTAAAACGCAACGCATAGCGGATTAGAAGATGTGCCAGTTAATATAGGGGATATTTGCGTATTGGAAGACTTTATCGCAGTTAATATGCCCGAGACAACTGATGATGTTCAAATTATCCTAAGTCAGCCCATTTTGGCTACAACTGGTTGCCATATAGATGTAAGAATGGGACGGATTATATTTGAAGTGCAAGGGCATTATGCTATATTTTGCCATATAAAGGAGAAAGTGGTTTATCCTAATTCTTCTCTATTGGATGAATCTCCCCCTTCCCTTGTGATTGATATGGAGGATGTCTTGAATTATGAAGATTCTCCTGACTTTGACTGGATTTCTACTGAGGACCCCAACCAAAGATATGTTAAGGTGGAGTTTGCTGCTCTTATGCCACCTAACATACCCCAGGTTGAGGTCCATGCTTCTAACGAATCTTCTATGAGCGATTACTATAGGTTTGCTCAAGCTGTTCTCCCTTTGCCCCATATGGAAGGATTAGATGCAGATTTTCATATGGGGTTGAACAAATTGATAGTAGCCCATCTAATAGGCTACGTATGCGGTATGTCTTGTACACTGATAGTGGATTGTGGCACAAATTGATGAAGACGAAGGGATAGTACCTTCAATTGAAGACATTTGATTTTGTGGTATGTGATAAGGCCAATGTCCATACACTTACTGATCCGGACTGAGCATAGAAGAAGGGTCAAGCTCTTGAGCTTAAAAGAGCGCTTTTTGGGAGGCAACTCAAGTTCTTTTGCTTTCTCTTTTCTTAGCTTTTTATTATTTCTAGCCAAGAAAAAAGCAAGACAGAAACATGAAAAAAAAAGACGAAGAAAAAGTGAGATAAAAAAAAGAAAAGAAAAAATATATGTAAAATGTTTGGCACGACGACCAAGAAATTAAGCACCGCGGTCGTGGGGTGTTAGCAGACACACAGTTGAAGCGTGGTGAACCCCACGGTCTGTGGTGACTTGCTATGACCCGCGGTCAAGGGTTTTGACTGCGGTGACCCTTTAATTTTTCCCAATTCTTCTTCGTCTTTGAAGCTCTTTCTCTCTCTACCTCCATTTTCTCCATCTAAACCTCCATAGCTAACACCTTGAATCCTACTTCATTTCTTCTCATTTTTCACCCATTTTCACTCGAAATTCATCATTTTCACTTAAACTTTCTCTTTCTTCAACAAATTTCATCTCTTTCTTCTTCTTTTTCTTCAAACTCATCTCAGCTTCACTCATCCACCATAACCATCTTTTTCTCTCTCTAATTCTTCTTCTTTTTGCTTAAAATCTTCATTTTTTTCCTCAAATTTTCTTATTTAAGTTTTAGTTTTAGTTTTTGGTTCAATTTGCAAAGATGACACCAACTAAAAGACAAAGGAGTATCAAGGAGGTTGGATCCTCAATTCAAGCGCCATCCCGACCTTAAAGGACATCCCGAACCTCAACCAATGCGCGTGTCCAAGGTAACATTCCTCGCCCCCTTAGTTTAACGAATCCTAATCATATTGCTAGATATAATTGTTTAAATGAACACATGGTTGTGGCAACTCAATATTATGATGAGGATTTGTTAGCTCGATTCGGAATGTTAGATTATATTAGGTGGTGACAAGGTGATATGGGACACTTTACAGAAATCAAAGAGCATACCTACCAGGACCTGACCCTAGAGTTCTAGAGTACACTTCATGTCGACGTCACCAGAGGACCTCAATGTCAAGCCGGGTACATATCGTTTTATTTGTAAGGACAGTTACACAAATTGAACTTAGGTACCTTTAATGGTATATTCGGTTTTCCACCTAGTATGAATTTACCAAACCAACAAGTTCCCTGCGAATTCAACTTGAATGCATTTTGGGGCGAACTTGTAGTGAGTGTTAGGTACAGCACTAGTTCATCAAAGTGCACATATATTAGGAACCCTTGCATTAGAGTAGCTCAGTGTATCCTGGCTTGTTGTTTCTTTTCTCAGGACGATAGTTTGAATATCCCGAGATTGTCTGAGTTGTATTTCTTGTTTTGTATGCTTGACGGTGTCCACCTTGACCCTGGTTCATTTTTGGCCATGGAATTATATAGTATTGCTGTTAGCACTAAGGGTAGAATAGTTACTACTATTGCTAGATTTTTGGACATTGAGCCTAATCTTGAGTATAGAGTTTTCGGGTCCGAGCGGCTTGATCAAGCTGCCTATGAAATGATGAATTTTTGTAAAGTTGAGGCTGGGTGTTTATGTTGGATTTACCCTGGGGACCGGCGTTTGCCGCTTCCAAATGTCGATCGAACGACCCTACTTCATCAGGCTAACCTTTATTGGGTACCTAGTGATGCCAAGTTGTTCAACCTACACCCTATCATCTAGGCCTCATTCTAGTCAAGGTGGACCTAGTTCTTCCTTTCAACCACCCCCTACTAACTATGCCGACCTCCAAGCCACCCTTAGGTCCATCTAAGAGAAATAAGTGTCCCTTTGAGCTTTTGTTACTTTTGAGAACGCCGGTCTTCGGGACTTTATCCAAGAGCGCCACGATGAGCTTTGTGGGATGCTTGCTACCTACACTCAATATTTCTATGACTATGGGGCATGTTTAGAGACCTGCGCGGGAATGGCATATATCTTGTCACTACAAAAAATAATGCATCCTCCCACATTTGTGCCACTACACTTAATTGAAGTGTGGAGAAAAAAATAATAGAATTTGATAGTTTTAATGACTCCACATTTAGTAAGTGTGGGGAAGTCAAACTTTTTTCGATACTTATCAATTGTGGGGAATTATATATATATACATGCATATATATACACACACACACACACACACACACACACATATATATAAACTTGCAAAATATGTTAATTGCGGAGAATTTTTTAAAACAATGGAAAATATTTGAGTATTTAATTTTCTATTACAAATTAATTTGAGCACCCGACTAAGACATAAAAAATATAATAGTGCCTTATTAATTTGCGCAGCTTCCCACCCTCAAACAAACAAGCTTCTTCTTCCTTTTTCAATTCACAAGCTGCGAACCCTAGTAATTTTCGGTTGATCTAGGTATGTGGCGGAATTGATTGATTCTCCTTGAATTTGATCTAATAGCAATTTTTGGTTGAAGAAGCACCAAAATTGAACAAGAATCTCGGCAGCAACTTGAAGAAGGTTGTGGCTTTATGACTCATTCGTTGAAATAGCGATTGTCTACCCATCTTCAATTCCGTCTGTCCTCCCTCAAACTCCACAATTTGAGTTGAACTCGCTCCTAAATTAGCCTTTTTCTTCTTCTTCTTCGTTCTCTACCCAGCCGTAAAAGCAACAACATTTCTGGGTTCTTTTGGGTCTGCTTCTTTCAAGGTATGCTATTATTCATGGTGATCCTTGATTATCTTGGTTCCATTTTAGGTCTGCTTTTGTAAAAGGAAACCCAGTTCATAGGTTCGATTCATTTGTTGTGTTATACGGATGCCTATTTGTTAGCGCAATTGAATTTTGTTGATTGATCTTTCTTGAATTTGGTACCTTATTCAATTGGCTTTGCTGTTGGCAATTTATGAGCTTAAAAATATATTGTTGGCACTAAAAGACATGGATTGATAGGATTATGACAGGAGGAAGAAGGATTAGTTACCACATCAATGTAGAATTCTTCATTTTGCTTGTGACATAGGTGGGATTGTAAAGTTGTTAATTGGGGGTGAACGTTAGTGCAAAATACCTAGATAAATTGTGACTTCATCATCCAATATTAATTGGTTCATTGAATCCTTAAGACAAGTATCTAAAGAATCATTATATGCCCTTGCCTGATTTAAAAGTCTAACACTCACCACTGTGATTCCTTTGGCATTCGCCTTAAGTATTGCTTCTTTGATGAATCCCTATTTGTAGCCCGTCATTGCCATTTTAAGACATATTACAAGTATGATTTGCAAAGAAATAAGTTTCAACATGTAATAAAAAGCTAGACTTAAACAAAAAATAACTTACATACATGTGTAGTATAACATGGCATGACCCATGATTGTAACTTGAGTTTGTGGAAGGTGTTTCTATCAGCAATGAATTAAGGTCTGACCATGAATCCCAGGCTGTGACCATGGACCATAATGTGACAGGCCACATGAGCCACCAGTACCACTTGGAGGTCCCAAGTTTGGAGGCACAGCAGCCAAAGCCAAGCCAGAGATGGTAGATAGATCGTGGTGTTGTTAGATGTGTCAGGTTGCTTGATTGGGGTGGATTAGATGACCTTGAATTCAAAGGATCTGCTTCGTCTCTCTACTAAACTCTATGATCCGTGGTGAAATCCTTACAAAAACTCACCTTCATTGTTGCTGCCTATGGCAACCTCCACCCTTTTCACTATCTAGCTTACGCCTGGATCCTGGATAGGCTTGACCTTTCATTTACTTTCCAATATTTCAGCCAGAAACTGGTTAGTCTCTTCAGCCTGTCAAATTTTTCAGTTACATAAAGCTTGAATTTCCATGTAGAAATCATGGTGCGTGCAATATGCTCAGTTGAAAGTGTCTTCATGTCTTAATAAAAAAGCATGATTTTGAGAATTCCTAGGGACACTTGCAAATCACATCAAGATATTTTCTTCAGTCTAGCAAACATCTTGGGCTTTAGTTCTAGCTACACGTGATAGAACAAGTTGTTGCATTAGCTACTATAATATTTTCTGGCCATAGCATTTTTTATGATTTTTATGTGAGTGAATTATGAATATAGTTCCTTAGGTCAAGAACGGGGAAGCTAGTAGTGATGCAGTGATTTGCTGTTAACACAAATGGTTCCTATTATGTTCTAAATTGTAATTTCCCCTGCAAAAAAGTTGATTAAGTCAATTAGAACTTGCATAAGAGATAGCTCCCAGCAATTAGAACTTATATAAGAGATAGTTCCCGGTAATGATACGGTGACTGTTTACATAGTTTCATTCTGGGTATCTGGGCTTTGCTTTAAATCTTATGAGCTTGAGTGGTGTGCTTAGTTTTTTAAAGATTTCTTTTGTGAAAATATTGAAATATATTGACCTTGCAACCATTTCTTAACCTACTATAGCACAGCAGCATCTGCACGGACTACAAGATCCAGAACAACTGTTGGTGTAGCTCCATCATTTAGCATTGAAGAACGGCTACAAAAACGAAAAGAGGTAATTTTTGAACTGAAGAAATGAATTGGTACGTAATTGCAGGTTTTAGTCTTCTTGGAGTGCTGAGTTTTCCTTTCATGGCGTTTCTGCATTTTAGTACTATGCAAAATTGGAGGAGAAACATAAAGTTTTAGAGGCAGAGAAACGAGAGTATGAAGCGAGGACTAAGGTATACCACTTGCTTCTTGTTAACCTACTGGTACTCACTTGGGTTCTATTGTTGGTTAAACTCAGTTGTGGTTGTATTATTGGTTGAACTCGATTGTGGTTCTATTGTTAGTTGAACTAGTTTGGCCCTATTGTTAGTAGAACTCCATCATCATTCTATTCTTGGCTCGATTCTGTTGTGGTTCTATTGTTGGTTGAACTCGGTTGGGGTTCTATTGTTGGGTTGAACTTAGTTGGGTTCTATTGTTGGTTGAACTTAGTTGTGGTTGTAATATTGGTTGAACTTGGTTGTATTTGTATTATTGATTAACCTTGATTATGGTTTTATTATTGGTTGCAGTCGGTTAGGGTTCTATTGTTTGAGTAAACTCACTTGGGTTCTATTGTTGGTTGAACTTGGTTGCAGTTCTATTATTGGTTGAACTCGGTTATACTTGTATTATTGGTTGAACTCGATTGTGGTTCTATTTTTAGTTGAACTTACCTAGGTCCTATATATTGTTAGTTGAACTCGATTGTTGTTCCATTCTTGGTGCAACTCTGCTGTAGTTCTATGGTTGGTTAAACTCTGTTGTGCGTCTTTAAACTTGATTCTGTTGAGTCTGCATCTTAGTTAGTCTCTTTAGTTATCTTTTCTAATAATTTATTTTTTGTGTGTTTCAATTGTCTAACAAGTTGCATTTCTGGAGCTAGCATCTCTCAGTGAAGAAAATGAAGATAGAGAGTTTTTTATATATTCTTGGATGTTAGGCATGTTTTCAAAGTATAGTTTTAGATAGTATATATAACAATAAAATGTTCAATCAGCCACCAACAATAAAAAAATTAGCAGGATGGATTCAAAACAATGCAAGAATATTTAGTTTTGATTACTTCAGTCCTTGTTGCTGTGTCTACAATTATTTTTTTTTTCAGGCACTAATATGTAATTTATTTAATTGATATTTGATCTATTTTCATTTGTTAGTTTGTTAATTTTATTCATTTATGTAGGGTGATGTGCGTTGGTAATTAGTATAAAACTTGATAATTAAAAAAGGAACAATTGTACACAATTGCTCTATTTTTAACTTAATAAGTTTTATATTAATTACCAGCATTATTTTTTAAAAAACTAAAACGACACTACTAACACTTTTAAGTGTGAGGAAAATTATGACTTCTTGCATCTTCTAGAGTGGGTATAGCGTAAAATGGCCACACATAAATTGTAGGTAATTAGTACTTACATCCCATTTATAAGTGTGGGAAATATAACTCTACCCACATTTCCATCAAGTGTGGAGAACACTCTCACACACTTAACTTCCCCACATTTAGCCTAAGTGTGGGCAATTGCTATTTCTATACTTGTGAGTATGGTTATTAGCAAAATTAAATGTGGAGGGAAGCAACCTTTTTTGTAGTGTATGGCCAACCACCCCATCCTTCTTCACCACCTCTTTTCTAATATTTTTGTGCTACTCCCCTTCCATTTTTCTTTTATGTGTCCATATTAAGGGCAATGTGTGATTCAAGCATGGGGGAGTTATTATATTTGGCATCTGATGCCTAGTTTGGTGTGCATGTGCATTGTATATATTGTTTGTAATAGTTGTTTTTGGAATTCTTTACTGTAGGTTTTTTAAGAAGCATTTTAGAAGTATATTTAGTTTATTCTCTTCTTTTCTTTTCACTTTACATTGCATTTTTTGTTTTATTTTAGTTTCTTTCATTGTTTTTGCATTTTTAGGATTTTAGTTTGCATTGTTATTAGGAGCATGCATAAAGAAAAAAGAAAAAAATTAAAAAATTAACAAAGAAGCAAAAATCCTCCGATGATGATCTTTGTAGACTAGGTAGACTTCTTTAGTTTGGTTTGATCATTTGATACAGCCAATTGTACATAAAATGTTTGAGAATGAATTTTCAAAAATGAGCTGTGTGTTTTGACCACATGTTGAATGCGAGTTGATTACCCCATGAGTCTTTACATGATTTTTAGCATGTGTTTACTAATGCGTTAGTTATGACCTTGGTAGATGTCCGGTGAGGCTTTGAGCTTTTTAAAGACTATTTATCAATTTAGTCTTATATTTCTTTCATGTGTGACTCTTCCTTAACATCAATTCTCTAGAACTTGCTTTGATTCTCATTCAAGATCACATTTCGTATATGCATTTAGGCAATATGATTAAGGCATTTTTCTTTGATTTGTTAAACCCAACAGCCAAATAGCCAACTTTGCTATATATTATATCCTTTGCTAGCCCCTTTGAGCTTTTATCCATTTTTTTTTTTTTTCTGACTTGAACCTCCTACTATAGCCTATGGCCAAATGATTATCTTACCCTTAAGCCAAGACTAGAGGAGCATTTCATTCTTTTGGATCAAGTTTGATTTGGGAGCTAGGAAGGAGAGTTGAGATCTCTTAGTAGATTTTGGTTGTTTGGTAAAGGGTTGTGTAGTCTTGATTGATAAAAAGGAAATCCCTTGTCTTATTTTACAAAGTTTAGAGAAAAGTTGGAAATTAAAGTTCATTATGGATTTCCCTTGGCTAACTCTTTTGAAACAAAAATAAATAAATAAATCAAAAGAACAAGAGAAAATGAACACAAAAAAAAGGAAAAGAAAGAAAAAGAAAAAAAGAAAAGTGAATAAGAAAGAGAGTATTAGCCTTGTTGGAATTGTAAATTTTTTATGATTTTTCAACTCTTTGTCTCTTCAACTGGGGGATGCATTTTGTTGATAAAATTTATTGGTCATAGGAGGATGTTGTATAATGCATTGGAATTGTTTGGCTCTTAGTCTATGGCTTCTAGCTCCTCATTTCCAAAATATTTATTCCCCTCTTACCTTTACCCATGGCCCCATTGCAACCCTCTGAAAGTCGTCATGATTGTCTAGTATGTTTGTATATTAGTGATGGCAAATTTGAGAGTCTTGTCAAGCTTATAGTAGATTTGATTCTAAGAGATGAGAATTGAGGGAACCTATATAGTTTTTTCAAACACATGGATGATGAGTGCCACATAACAATAGTGAGATTTTGCTGGCCTTGCTAGCTTCATTTGTTTCATATATTGAGTGACTGTATTTGATGATTTGGGGAGATTGATTCAAATTTGGCATTGTGGTCTATCATGTGGTTTTCAAAAATTTCATTCCCTAGTCTATTTGCTAATGATTTTTACATCTTTTTGAGCCGCCTTTGGATCGTGTTTGCCATTGGAACGTTACCTATATCTATCCTGAGTAGGTTGTGTATATTTTTTATTTTAGGATTGCTTGAGGACAAGCAACAGTTTAAGTATAGGGGAGTTTGATAAGTGCTTGATATATACATCATTTTAGGGCCATTTTGCCACATTTTTAAAGAGAATTATGTGCTTTAAGTTACTATTTATACTCTTATTCTCGATTTATGTTTGGGTATAGTTGTTTAATATGTTTTGCAGAATTTTAGGCCCTTTTACCCAACATTTGACCTTCATTGGAAGTATTTTGACCTCTCCCATGGACACCATTTGATGCTACATCCATGGAACAAGACAAGAGCAGAAACCCGGTTCCAGCCAAGACCACGGTCGAACAGTGGTGCCCCCATGGACCGTGGTGAGTTATGTAACTGTTGCCTCTTCATTTTCCTTTGACTGTGTGGTTGAAAACATCCAAGCTTCTCTATAAAAGTCTCGTCGTTCAGTAGCAAAGAAAGGAGAGGAAGCATAGCATAGTTCACTTTCTTTCTCAAAATTTGCTCTTTTTAGTTAGGATTTTTAGTTTGGTTATTGTTTTAGCGAGAAATCTTGAGTGTATTTGGTTTTAAGGCGGTTTAAAGCCCTTGGTCAAAGGCTGTCTTTGTCAAGCCCTTTCTCTAATATTTCGCTGAATTGTTGGTTAGTTTTCAATATTTAATCATATGTGAGTAGTTTATTTTGTCTAGGAATTCGTTAGTTTATAAAAGTATAGTTGGATCATGTTTTAATCAATAGGTGCTTGTTTCATGATTAGTTTGATTTCGTTCTTCCAAGTGCTTACCATGTTCTGAGTTAATTTTTTGGCCAAAGTTTGCTTGTTCACTTGAAACAATTAAGTGAAAAATTAAAAGGTGACATTTGATTGTTAGACTGCTTGATAAAACCTAATATAGCACCATCTCGGAAGAGAGATTTGCATGTTGGGAGGACTAGAGTGTAATCGAAAATATTCAACTTGCATTAAGGCAAATTAGTTTGAAAGAACGACTTTTGCTTGGTTTAGGCAAATTTGGTTGATTTCAAAAGAATATACTAAATTTTTTGGTTAGATTGCAATTCCTCAAAATTAAGCGATTAGGGAAAAGCACATGTTTATCATTTTGATCCAATCACCTTTCCTAACTACATGAATTCCTAGGCATTTTTCCTTAATTGATTTAGAATTAGTAAATTTGAAGTTGTTGAATCAAAACCCCTTGATTTAGTATTTGCTTAGCATATTCTGATAGACAAAGCTTGATAGATTACTTTGGCCATTGAGGATGATCTTTTTATCTATACTACGACTACCCGTGCGCTTGTGGCGGTGGTCAGGTATATTCGGATTCGGATAAAATACGGATAGTGTGTATTTCATATTCAGGTGAAATATGGACGTGTATACTTCGATTTTACGGGTTTCGGGTCAACTCAATAGGTTTAGAGCATCTTTGTTGTGAGTTTGTTCTCTTTTGTCAAAAAGTAGAAACTCATCATATTTATTACTTAAAATTGTTCGTATTTAATGAGCAAGCATTATTTGTAGCCTCATTAATGTAAAGCATATTCAAACTTTTCAGTATGACATATGGATGTCATGTACTTGTGGCCAAAAACTTGAGTCCCCTTTAGTTCGATATTTATAATCTAGATTATTCAATCCCCTTCTGATTACGAAGACAAGGAGGATTGGATCGATGCAAAATTCGTATAAATTTCAATTTTAATTTATAAAACAAAAAAATTTTACAAATAACAAAATAACGTTATAAAACATTGGCATCATTTACGTAAGGACGAATTGAAGATGCACGAGGAATACAAGTTATGTAGAATTCCATAAGAAAGTAAAGTCTTGTCAATGAGATTTCCCTTGTTTTTTTTTTTTTGTGATCACAAATGAAGTTAATTTATATCTATAACACCCATTTAAATCTTTTGAAAAAGAAATTGACCGATAAATAAGAAATATGTTTTGTTAAGAAGTAATTTAGAGATAAGGATATTAATGAAATTATGCAAAACATCTTTCTTGGAAACAGCTAACTTTACCAAACAGTCTTTCTACAAACAGCTAATTCAAATTGCTAATGCAAACAACTAACTCAGACAGCTAACAGCAAACAGCTAATATAAATAACTAATAACTAACAGTTGTTTGTGAAACAGGGTCATTAACATATATTGGTTCAAACAATTTAACAACTATTTCCCTCAAATAACGCCTCAAATTCAAATCTTATGAGGGAAAATTTGTGTAAAAGAGATCAACCCCTTTGTACAGGGGCTAACTAAAGCTCGATTCTGGTCGAAAGGTGGCTAAAATACCTGAAAAAAGAAAGCCCTAAATTGATCATTTGAGAGAATGTCTGTGCCGCGCAAAATGCACTACTTATTCGAAAGGAAGGAACAAAGAGCTATCTCCAAACCAAAAAAAAAAAAGGAAAGAAGTAACAAACAAAGGGTCAAAGACCTTTTTTTAAAAAAAAAAAGTTGTGCTTGGTGGTTAATTGCTAAGAATAAATTTGGATGTTTCCCTTTGTCCTTTGCTCTATAAAATTGGCTCTATAAGATTCAAATAGAGAAAAAGCTAACGACTAATACATTTATAGAAGGTTAATTGGCCTCGCAACTTGGAAATTGGTTATCTAAATTAATTATTTAATATTGACCTTTACATTTTAGTGGCAATGTGATTTTTGCCGAACTTAAAATTAAATTAACTGAAAAAGTAGATTAGTTTTGTTAAATCGAAAATTTAGTTCTCCAAAACTTTTATGGCGTTCGTCCGACCTATTTTGCTCACCTTTATTCATTGCATAAGAAGTGAAGTTTTTTTCACGTGCTTATGCGACGCCTGTATGTGCATACAAAATGACAATATGCATGTCTTGTGCGTTACATATCTTGCAATAGGAAATTTTATGCTATTGCTGCATTGAACTTGAAGCTTAACTGCCAAGAGCAATACCTAATTTCTTCGCTGAAAATGTGCCTCATTAGAAGTTTGGTAAAAAATTCTGATAAAATTTCTAATATAGCACCTTCGTGGTTGAAAATTATTTAAGGAAACTGCACTGGAACGTTGGTTGAATATGTTCGAGGATTTCTTTTGTTCCTTAGAGAAGTTTATTACTGATGATATAGATTCACTACAAGAATCTGCCCAGTTAGAGACCGAAGCTTTTCGGTCTCTAAATGGGAAAACCCGGTCTCTAAATAATTTTAGAGACCAAACAGAGACCGAAAAGCATCAGTCTCTAAACCTTTGGTAGCAATTCAAATTTAGAGACCAGCTTCGGGCACAGTGGTCTCCACTTGAGACCAAAATGGGCTGGTCTCTAATAGAGACCAAATGTTCTGGTCTCAATTAGAGACCAGACATGTCGGTCTCCAACAGAGACCAAATCTGCCGATCTCTAATTGAAACCAAGTTTAGTGGTCTCCAACTAAGACCAAGCTGGGCCGGTCTCTAGTTGAGACTAATTTTCTTGGTCTCTAGTGGAGACCAAATTATGCCGGTCTCTAATTGAGACCACCAATTTTGGTCTCAATTGGAGACAATACATTTGGTCTCAATCTGAGACCAAAATTATTGGTATCCAATTGAGACCGAAGGGGCAGTCTCCAGTTGAGACCGAAGCTACCACTCTCTACTGGACACCGGTTATCGGTCTCAATTAGAGACCGATTTTCAGGTTGGTCTCTAACACAGGCTGATGTTCTTGTCTGCTTGTGTTTGAGACCAAACTTTCATTTCGGTCTCAAATAGAGACCGGAATCTCAATTTCGGTCTCTAACCTGGGCATATTGTTTGCTACATACATACCGCGTATTTCAGCATCCCTGAATTACACCGAAATTACACAAATTGCACCAAAATATCCACAATTTCGCATTCCACGAACACAACAATTACAGAGTTCAGTCGGTCACGTGCATGAAATTCCGAGCCCAATGTTGCAAAGTACCACGTTCATTAACGTGTACAACTACACATACCTACATCTACGATGATGCCTGAGAGTTGTCCGCACGGGTGGGGTGGCCAAGCAGCGCCGAGAAGCTATCAAACCAAGCATTAAGCTCCAGCAGCCCAATCCGTTGCGCATCCATCTCCTTCCTGGTAGCTTCCAACTCCTCCCTAGTACTACTCAACTCCTCCCTAGTACTACTCAACTCCTCCTCTGTCGAATGAAGTCGAGCTTGAGTCGTTTGCAGCTCATTCTGTGTCGCTTGCAACTGATCTTGGAGCTGGGTTACTATGGGGGAAGAATATGCCGATGAAGTGCTGCCGCCACTACGCCTGGACGTGATCGGTCTCTCAAACATGGCTGGACCCTCTCTTCCAAGTCCGTGTATGGTGCCCTTGTCACTCCAGCCACCACTTGCCTTGAAGAACAAGTGATCATCTGCTGCGGAACCGACTTGCACATCAGTTCCTACTTTCAGTTGCTCATATTTTTTCTGTATCGTTGGAAACAAATCAGGAAGGCAAACAAATTACATATGCGTACATTTCAAGCATCTACGTAGTGAATGAAGCTTTCATGTAATACTTACATACACACTCTGTGCGTACTCATCGCACCAAATGCGCTGACCGCTCTCATCAACCTTGGAATGAGTGGTGGCGAATAACTCAGCAGCCGAAGGTCTTCTTCCCAGTTGCTTCGCCTGTCATACACACATATATATTTCCACATGGGCAACTTTTCAAAGTGAAGACAATGTATTTCACAGAAGCAATTAACATTTTCGTACCAGTCTCTGAGCCCACATTGTTGCTGATATTGACCCCTGACTGTGCCCAATCTTTGCCTTCGGCCCCTGTACCTTGTTCTTCCTGTTTCGCTCCGACCGCTTCTTGAATTCCTCATCTGTTTCCCTCTTGGTCTTCTGTGAAGTGCGAAGACCATCAATCATCCAATGAATGATCTTTTCTGGAGGGTCCTTCGCGGTCTTGTGCACTATATCCTTTAGTCTAACACGGACCTTCTGCTGCCATTCTCTTCTGACTAAGTCCTCATACTCAGGATCCCATGTGAATCGTTCCTGCACATGCAAGTCACAAGATTGATTTAGTAACATACATATTTAATGTACTGTGCAGGTGGGTTATTGCAGTTATGAATAAATCAATTGCGAAATTAATCTCACCTGTTAAATGTACACAACAATCACTACCATTAATATATTTACGCCTTCATGTATCTCACTCTTTGTGCACATGGGGGGCGGATTTGTGTGCGTGCTTATGTATATACTGTTCTACAATGAAACTGACAGAACTCCGTCATAAAATGGACCATTTCCCTGCCTGAAAACCATACATTACCCAGTACACATCTCAACGGATCAGACATCCGAAGTATTGGGGTTTACATTCCAAAACAAGGGGAATACGAACTCAATACACATACATGTACATATATATATATATATATATATATATATATATATATATATATATATATATATATATATGTATGTGTATATATATATACACACACACACACATATAAATATATCCCTCGAAAGAAACGGACAGAGTTCCGCCTTAAAATTGACCATTACCCTGGCTAAAAGCCATACATTACCTCCCTGCAATAAATAAAATAACAACACACATTCCCACGCTCAACGGGCCACACGCCCGGAGTAAACCAATTACACATTTCAACGGATCACACATCCGGAGTATTGGGGTTGACATTCGAAATAAAGAGGACACCCAACTCATTACACATTTATTCATGTATGTATGAACATAAATATGCATATTCGTATATATGTATACGTGTTTATGTATGTGTGTATACGTGTACAGGTATGTGTATATGCGGGTATATGTATGTGTATACACGTGTGTATACACGTGTGTATATACGTGTATATATATATATATATATATATATATATATATATATATATATATATATATATATATATATATATATATATATATATATACACATATTCATATGTATATATATACATACATATATATATATATGTACACGTATGTATACATATATATATACACACACACACATACATATATATCCCTCGAAAGAAACGGATAGAGTTCCGCCTTAAAATTGACCATTACCCTGGCTAATAGCCATACATTACCTCCCTACAATAAATAAAAATACAAAACACATTCCCACGCTCAACGGGCCACATGCCCGGAGTAAACCAACTACGCATCTCAACGGATCACACATCCAGAGAATTGGGGTTGACATTTGAAAAAAAGGGGAAAACAAACTCAGTGTACATTTATTCATATATGTATGAACATAAATGTGCATATTCGTATATATCTATACGTGTATATGTATGTGTATGTACGTGTATAGGTACGTGTATATGCTGGTATATGTATGTGTATACACGTGTGTATATACGTGTATATATATATATATATATATATATATATGTAAATACATTTCTGCATATGTATATGTATACATATATGCATATTTCTATATATATACATATACATATATACAAATGTACATATATATATATATACATATATATATACGCACATATATGTCCCTCAAAAGACACGGATAGAGTGCCGCCTTAAAAATGACCATTACCCTGGCTAACAGCCAGACATTACGTCCCTGCATTAACTATAAATACAACTTGCATTCCCATGCTCAATGGGCCACCCGCCCGGAGTGCATACATACACATCTCAACGGATCACACATCCGGAGGATTGGGGTTTACATTCCAAAAAATCGGGGAAAACAAACTCAGTGTACATTTATTCATATATGTATGAACATAAATATGCATATTCATATATATCCCTGGAAAGAAACGGACAGGGTTTCGTCTTAAAGTTGACCATTACCCTGGCTAAAAGCCCTACATTACCTCCCTACAATTAATAGATAAACAACATACACTCCCACGCTCAACAGGCCACACGCCCGGAGTAAACCAAGTACACATCTCAACGGATCACACATATGGAGAATTTGGGTTGACATTCGACAAAAAGGGGAAAACAAACTCAGTATACATATATTGCAAAATGTAAAACCTTTACCTTAAAACAATTCCACCAAAACCGCTTGTGATCCACAGGGGCGTCCCGCCAACACGTGAAAGCATCCTTGTAGTATGTACGAATGGTCTCGGAGATGGCTCGTGCGACATCTCGATCACCAAACCTGCGATAGAGCATTGCCCAAAATTCAAGGAAAACGTATGACGGCTCGGGCTTATGAATTGTGAAAGTTACTGACGCTTACCACTTGTCGGTGTTAGGCACAAGTCGAACCCATGTGAATGTGGTGCTAGCGTCCTCCAACGGGAACTCCGGAGGCTGCGTCTCCTAGGAGTCGTACTGGGCAATGGCTAAGCTCGACCCATCCATGCTTACCTACTCCTGCACTATGTCATGAAAATCAATTAGAGAAGTGCATGCATTTAAATTTGAAAAATGTCTGCCAAACAACACTAAATAGTATACCCTTAGCACTGTACGATACTGTGTTATTAAGCTGACGAAATGCATGAATACAGTACGGGACTAACCAATACGCAATCTGGTATGAAGGCATGTTACATACACAACATAACATATAGTAGCAGAAGATGCCTTTACAGTTCAAACACATTTGACGTACGTAACACAAGGTCCATGTGATGAAGACGCAAACTGCGTCTTCATCACATCGAATTGCACTACAGGAACATTGATTCGGTGAAGTCATCCCCATCATCGTCATCGACAGTATCATCGTCTTTATCCAGTAACCCATCCTGCGATGCATCTTCAGAGCCATCGTCGACGGCCTCAACCTCCTCATCGATATTGTCATCCGTTTCATTCTCCTCTTCTTCTACGATGGGAACATCTTCGTCCACATCAACATCTGCTAGATTAGGCGTGTTGTCATTTTCATCTACTTGGAATGGTGCATCCTCTTCGGGGGCATCTACTATGGGTCTCGCTTTCATTCTTAACACTGCCCACCAATCCTTTTTAGTGTTGTCCTTCAAAGGGTAAGGCATGAAGCAAACTTGGGTGACCTGACTTGCAAGGACAAATGGATCATACTTGGGATATCTCTTCGTGTGATTGACATCAACCAATTTGTATGTGTCGTGGACAACAACACCGTTAATGCAGTCATACCAATCATACTTAAATAATATCATCTTATACGAACGAATATCCCCAACATAGTGCAACTCGATAACATCTTGGAGAACGCCATAATATTCCCTTCCATCCGTTCCTTTCACGCAAACGCCATAATTCATTATGGCCTTGTTTTTTCCATATTCATATGTGTGGAAGTTGAAGCCATTGACATAGTAATGATCCCAACGACGAGCATGCCTTTTAGGGCCATAGGCAAGTGATTTTAGGATGTCGTTGTCAACGTTGGATTGCAACACCTACATGGACGTCGTAACCACAATTGGTCAAAGATGTTGTCAGTATCGAAAAAGAATACAAATACGTCTGCAATGTAAGCGAAACACATTGTGGCAAAACGTACGTTCGCTTTGAACCATTCCGGAAAATTTTCTTCATAATTTCCCCACACATTCTCGACCCGAACTGGAGGGTTTTGGTGGATCATCTCCTGTTCGAACATCCTACACAATGTATAGACAAAATCATATGGTCCTGTTTAAGGTATACACCGTTTCCATCCATAAGGAGTACATAAACTTACCGTTCATATTCTCCTAACAACCCACAATTGGATAAGACATATGCGTGTGCCAACCGATGATCCAAATGATCCAAGAATCGCACGCTCCCCTCATTCGGGGCATATCCAACGT
>JAKOGI010000330.1:0-10000 GCA_029747015.1 Carnegiea gigantea
TAAGTTTTAAACTTTGAGTCTCTCTCTTATGTTATGTTTCAAATAGGTTTAAGCAAGTTGCCTTAACAGTCTTTCCCCAGGGGAAGGCTGTGGCGTGTAACACGACCCACATGAGGTCGGGGGTGTTACAGCTGGGTTATGAAAAGCTAGCAAGAAAAGCTTCTTGGATAATTGGTTCCGGGGCAACCCGACATATGACAGGTGAATCACAAAATCTTCAACGAAAAACAACAATGATACCCATTCCCATAAATTTATCAAATGGGGAACATGTGATGGAAAATGTTGAAGGAGTATGAATTTGAGTCCTCAAATAAATTTGGACAAAGTTTTTTATATACCAAATTTCTCTTGTAATTTAATTTGCGTGGCTCAACTAATTGGAGAATTAAAATGTATTGTGATTTTTGATGAAGAATTGTATGCGATACAAGACCGCACCTTAAAGAGCCCAATTGTAGTAGCTAGATTGCTAGAAAGGGTCTACTACTTTGATAAGATTTCACCTCCAACAATGTAATTTAACATGGCACAGATTATGGCATATACATCTAGTGCACCCTTCGGATAAAGTTTTATCATTATTTTCAAAAAGTTTTGATACTAGTGGTAATGGGAATAATGGACCTTGTGACATTTGTTTTCGTGCTAAACAAACACATGCTCAATTTGTTGCTAGTGAAAGTCATGCTAAAGAATTGTTTTGATTTGGTTTGTTGTGATATTTAGGGTGCATATAGACTACCTTTTCTTGATGGAGCCCATTAGTTTCTTACTATTATTGATGATGCTAGTTGAGCTAGTTGGGTTTACCTCATGAGAGAAAAGGGGAAAGCCTCAAAACTATTACAAAATTTTGTGATCATGGTAAAAACACAATACAAAAGGAATGTGAAGATAATAAGGAGTGATAATGGGTTAGAATTTCTATCTGGGCCCATGAAGCATTTTTACCAAGAAAAGGGAATCATTCATCACACAAGTTGTGCAGACACACTCCAACAAAACTTGAGCCGTTGAAAGAAAACATAGGCATATTCTGAATGTAGCAAGAGCCTTACGATTTCAAGCCCACTTACCTTTTGATTTTGGGAAGAAAGTGTCCTTACCGCGACATACTTGATTAAAGGAACACCTGGCAAGGTATTAAATAGAAAATTCCTTATGAAGTTTTATTCCATACTAAGCCTTCCCATGATCATCTTAGAATGTTCGATTGCCTTTCCTAGGCTCATTTCAAACCTAAGACCAAAGACAAGTTTGCACTGTGAAGCCGAAAATGTATTTGTTTGGGATATTCATGTGGTAAGAAAGGGTGGAAGATCTATGACATCGAAACCAATGAAATCCTTACTAGCCATGATGTAGTATTTCACGAGACACATTTTCATTTTTCTACATATAAAGTTAAAGAAAATGAAGAAAATAAGTTGATTGGACCTAATAATTAGATTGATGAGGTGTGTTTGATGATTGGAGATCTCATGAGGGACAACAACCTATTGGGCTGATTGAGGCAGCACAGCCTATAATGGAGAGCAGGTCGGTAGTAGCATCGAGCCACAGTCTGGATATTGCCACTGGGCTGATAGACAAAGTGGGGCCTTAAGACCGGGGCAAGCCACTGGGCTTACTACGTCTGAGCCCTCTGTGACTGGTTCACCCAATATTGCTGAACTAGGTAGGCACACGGACAAGGGGAGCACTGAGGCTTCAATGCAACAGCCTATTAACAACGACGAGGCTCATACTTAAGTCATGATCCAACAACCAGAAGCAATGATAGGCCTCGACCACGTAGAGAAAGGTGAGCACCATCCCACTTGAAGGATTATTTTTGTTATACTGTTTGAGCCGATGACCCCTCTCCCAAAAACTTTCTATCAAAAGCCTCTTCACGTACTCCGTATTCCCTTGTCAATTATATATCATGCAATAATTCCTCTAATAGCCATACAACTTTTCCTACCACCATCATAAAAATTGTTGAGCCCAGGTATTATCAAGATGTTGTCCAAGATCCTAGATAGAGACAAGCTATGGCTTAGGAGATTCATGCTTTGGAAGACAAATAAGACCTAGGCTATTGATGATCTAGAATATGGAAAGAAACAAATTAACTCTAAGTGGGTCTACAAAGTCAAGTGTAGGTCAGATGGTACCATTAAAAGTTTCAAAGCTCGTCTAGTAGTACGAGGTGACCATCAGTTGGAAGGTTTCAAGTTCAATGAGCCCTTTACTCCCATGGCCCAAGATGTCTAGTGTGAGAACTTTTCTAGCAGTGGCTGTTGCGAGAGAATAGGAGCCATGTCAAATAGATGTGAATAGTACATTCCTATATGGAGATTTAGACGAGGAGGTTCACATACGCTCACCACCTAGTTTCACCTCTAGTTTCTCAACCAAAGTGCGTAAGTTATGTAAGTCACTCTATAGATTACAACAAGCGGTGAGGCAATGGTTTGCAAAACTCTCCGCTACCCTTATAGCCTATGGATTTGTGCATTCTTATGCTGACTATACGTTATTTACATACCGTAAGGGTATGGTGTTTTGGGCCCTTCTGGTACATGTTGACGATATTATTTTAGTAGCAAACAATTCCCAAGCTTATGCCGAGTTCAAAACATATGTAAATGTTATTTTCGAATCAAAGACCTAGGGGCTTTAGAATATTTTCTTGGCCTTGAAGTCACCTAAGATCCACTAGGATTGTTTCTTTGCCAATGAAAATATGTCCTCAAAATTGTGGAGGAGAGCGGTCATTTGGGCAGTAAGCCCACAGACTTTCCTATAGAAGAAAATCACAGGCTTGCACTCGTCAATGACAAGGCAATGGATGAGCCTAGTCTGTATAGACGATTAGTGGGGTGCCTTATTTACCTCACAATCACCAGACCTAAATTATGTTATGCAGTCCTATATTACCACAATTTATGCAGGAACCAAAGAAAGAACACATCCTCAAAGGGTCATTTGGTATCTTAAAGGAACTCCAAGATATGGAATCTTGTTGCGGTCAAACTATGATCTCATATTTCGTGCATACTGTGATGCAGACTAGGGTGCTTGTCCGCTCACCCAACATTCTCTCACTAGATATCTTGTTAACATTGGTGGCTCATTGGAAGACAAAGAAATAGACAACAGTGCCTCATTCATCTGACGAAGCTTAATATCGTTCTATGGCCGCAACAACAAGTGAGTTGGTCTGGGTAAAAGCGCTATTTGTATCCCTTGGGGTGTTTCATGATTCTGCTATGTAGTTATTCTGCAATAGTCAAGCTACCCTCCATATAGCCAAGAACCTTGTATTTCATGAACGCACCAAACATATAGAACTAGACTGTCATTTTGTGCGAGAAAAATTGGAAGCTGGCGCCGTAAGTTTCTCCTATATTTCCTCCAAACAACAGTCGATAAATATATTCACCGAAGCTCTTGGACAGAAGCAGTTTATGTACTTATGAGGCAAGCTGGACATGATCGATCCACATCCTCCACCTTGAGGGGGAGCAATACGATATGGTTGGAAAATAATCATATTTTTGGAACAAAATAATTTTGTGATATGCCAACTTGTGATAATATAGTTCTAAATATTATCTAGAATATCTCTTAGCCTATCTTTGTAATTATATCCAAATTCATCCCCCTAAGTCATGGATTAGATGAAGTCTACAGGGTTATATATGTTGAATCAATTTTCATGAATGAAAGGCAAGGAAAGAACCGAGATTGCACTCGGCTTTAACCCATGTATAAGTTTAAGCATTGACATCCTTCACTATAATTTGTTCATTTGCAGCCATTATTGGTGAATGACGAATATAGTTTATCATAGGATAAATGATCTAAAGATAAAGGGATTTTCTCTCTTTTTTCTGAAGAAAAAGCTCATCATTACAGTAAATCATATACATAGGAGTGCCCACCATTATTTTGGGGAGAGGGGTGTCCCATCAATTCATTAGAGAATGTGAATTAAGAAACATGTAATAAAAAAAACCCTATATTTAAACAATACATGTAAGGAAAAAGGGTTTTGCTAAAAAAATCTATGGAATGCACAAATTTGTGCCTAAGAATGATTGAAAGAATATTATTAAAGCATCATGAGAGAAAGATTCTCTAAGCACCCTAATGAGAATTATGACTAAGTTTGGAGCTATGCTAGCTATGATGAAACGAAGCCATCTAGTTTATAAACCTCCATTTGGATCTTATTTTGCCCATTTATTCAAACCCTTTTTCCTCGTTTCCATGTTGAATTTTGATGAGAAAGGATCAAATTAGCTTCTTGTGATTCATATTGTGCTTATAGAGGATGTTTTTCTTACTTTCAGAAGTCTTTTGCCAAGAAAAGGAGAAATTGATAAGTTTCAATAAAAAGGAAGGCCATGAGGATGTTTTCGAAGGAACAAAGGGGGTCGAATGAAGTTTCAAAGGCTAAAAGAGAAATAATAAAGAGCCTAAGACGTACACGGTTAGCCGTGCATTAAGCATAGCCGTGCAAAAGCCTATAAATTGTTGTCTAGATTCCTGAAGCTGCACGTAGGCAGTTGTGTAGGAGTGCCCGACCGAGTAGTCTAGTAGTTTTAAAAATGCACGAGTGTCGTGGATCAACACACACCTGTGTGTTTTCCCATCTTTCACAATACTTAAGTAGATTGCAGAAATTCTGATTCTAATACGATCAATATGGAGTCTTGGGTCCTAATGACTCTCTTTTTTAGCGAAATGATCTTTTTGTACTTTCTTTTAGTAGTCTTTAGGATTATTAGGGAGATTATTGGAGAATCTTATGGATTGAAAATCATTAAATTGAAGACACCGGTTTACTACTTCAATCTCAATTAATTCAAGTTTGTTTGTCAATTCTCTCTCTGCCTATTTGTTATTACTTTTCTAGGGCTTTGTGTTAATCATGTTCATCAATCTATGTTTTGTGATTGTTGTTTTTAATATGATTAGGCTAAATTCCCCTTCTCGGGTTGGTACAACCCCTATTACGCTTGGTTAATTATGATTTAGCCCTTTGTAGAACTTGTTCATGTTTGTGAGTTGGATTTTCATTTTGTCTACCAATTATTTGATGAAAGTCTTGAAAGCAATTATATCACTGTTCTTAATTCTAGTTTCAGGGAGCAATGATAGTTGAAATCTTTATCTAGTGTTACTTGTGAGTAATTGAAAATCTTAATATGAAAATATTTAGGGTTCTAATTGGGATTAATGATTACTGGATATGATTACTGGATCTTGTAGCCTTTTAACTATAATGTCATGAAAATATATACAATAACATAACTCCCAGTGTACATCCTGCTTTTATGGAGTTTAGGGAAATTTTGAAATAGCTAGCCTTATCCCTTGAAGCATCTCTGCGCTCCCACAGGCTGATTGCAAGAGACACGTGTATTGAAAAACTATAATATAACTTCAGAAAGGGTAGAGACAAGGTAATAAAAAGAAATACTTACAACAATACAGTAGGAGATGTAGGTGTCATACCTTAAGCATTGGCGTTGGGATGCTAATAACCTTATTGAGAAAAGGGTAATACATAAACATACAGAAACTACAAACCCAAGTTAGAAAAGCAATCCTACCATTCAGCAGCAGCAAGCATGTGAATAAGCTAACTACCTATGTCCACCACTTTCATCCTTGATCTCCACAGACTCATATCCTAAGCCATGTCCTTCGTTTATCACAAAGATTTCAAATCATGTCTAATCATTTCATTCTAGCGTTTCTTAGGTTGTCCTCGGACTCTCCTATATTCGTGATAGCTAATCCTCTCACATCTTCTCACAAGTACATCCACACTTCTCCTCTTAATTTGACCAAACCATCTAAGTCTAGTCTCTCATATTTTATCATCTATAGGTGCCACTTTAACTTTGTTTATTTCTAATCAGCTCATTCCTAATCCTATCCAATCTCGTGTGGCTGCAAATATAGTAACAAAGCTCTGGACTTGGGTCATTTTTATGGGTCAACTCTGTCTCTTTGTTTCTAATCACCTCATTCTTAATACTATCAATCACCTCGTCTCTGTCATTAACAGTCTCTGGACTTGGGTCATTTTTATCGGCCAACACTCAGAGTCATATAACAAAGCTAGTCTAAGAATCATATGGTAAATTTTGCCTTTTAATCATACCAGTAGCCTTTTATCACATAGCACTCCTGAAGTATTCTTCCATTTTTCCCATCCCACTCTCATATGGTGGTTAATGTCTTCGATAGTATCCCCTTTCTCTTCGATAATCGAGCCCAAATATCTAAACTTCTCAACCATCGGTATTAATACCCTATCAATGATGACTTCTCCATTGTCGTCCTCTCCTCCACTAAAACCACATCGTAAATATTCTGTTTTCGATCTACTAATTTAAAACCGCTAGACTCTGGGGTGTGTCTCTACGACTCCAACCTACTGTTAACTCTATCCCTAGTCTCATCGGTAAGGACAATATCATATACAAATACCATACACCATGGTACCTCATATTGGATCCCTTTAGTGAGTTCATCCGTTACGCAAGCAAATAGAAAAGGACTAAGAGCATATCCCTATGAAGTCCTATATCCACTCGAAATTCATTTATGACTCTTCCACATTTCCTAACATTCATCTTAACCCCCTCATACATATCCATAATAACTTGCTCATATGAAACCAACATTCCTCTCTTCTCTAAGCACCTCCATAAAACTTCACTCGGTACTTTATCATATGCTTTCTCTAAGTCTATGAACACCATGAGCCTTCTAAGGAGGTGAATTACCTCTATAGTCAATCTACCTGACATAAAGCCAAACTGGTTCACTGAGATTGAAATATCCTTCCTCAACCTATGCTCAATGACTCTTCCTTATAATTTCATAGTGTGACTAAGCAGCTTGATACCTCTATAGTTGTTGTAATTTTGAATATTACCTGTGTTCTTATAGAGAGGGATAATTGTGTTGTGCCTCCAATCTCGGGACATCTTTGCAGTCCTAAAAATGACATTAAATAGCTTTGTTAACCACTGTAGTCCTTTTTCACCCAAACCCTTTCACACTTCGATGTGGGTTTGTTCTAGGCCTGCTGCCTTTCCATTGGGCATCTTAATTAGGGCCTCTCTAATCTCATCTTCTCTAATCGAGTTACAAAAGTGACAATCTGGTTGCCTTCCGCTACCACCTTGCTCCCTTCTTTAAGAATTCTCGACCAATTGACCATTAAAAAGCTTATTAAATGTAGCTTTGTCATCTTTCCTTTATTTCTTGTTCCTATACTAGGACCTTACCTTCTTCATCTTTGATGCACCTTACATTACCCAAGTCCCTTGATCTCATCTCCCTACCCCTTACCAGCTTAAAGACATCCTTCTCACCTTCCTTGAGATGACTTTTTTTGCTACCTTCTTCATAGCCTAGTATCTACCTTTATTAATCACCTTCTCTTCTTTGATTATAGTATTGATTACTACTACATATGTTTCATGTTTCGCCTTGACTTTCTCCTTAACCTCATCATTTCACCACCAAGCTCTTTTTATCATACCTCTATGTCCTCTAGAAATACCTAACATATCCTTAGCCGACTTCCTAATGCACTCTACTATTTCTTCCCACATTCGGTCTGCATCCTCTACTTGTCTCCAACTCCCCTCCGCTTTAACCTTCTCCGTACATTTTGTAGCATTCTCCTTCTTAAGATTCCACTATCTAACTCTAGACTCCCCAACACTTCTTTTCTTCTACTTTGACCTTTTGATCTCTACATCTATCACCAATAACCAATATTGAGTCCCCAAATATTAACTTGGCATCACTTTACAATCTTTTCACAACCCCCTATTTTCCGCTTTAGTTAAAAAGTAGTCAATTTGAGTCTTTGTAGTGCCACACTTGAAGGCCACTAAGTGATCATCCTTTTTTTAAACAAAATGTTCACAATCACTAATTCACATGCAATCGCAAAGTCTAGTATTGAGAATGCACCAATGTTTCTTTCCTCATAATTGAAACCTCTGTGGGTCGCAGTGTATGTACCCATTTGCTATCATTCCAATATGCTCATTAAGATTGCCCCTCAAGTAAAGATTCTCATTCTGAGGCACACTTTGAATAACCATATCCAACTCCTCTTAGAATTGCTTCTCAATATCATCTATCAAAGCTATCCGAGGAGCATAGGCACTAATTACATTGAAGATTTCTGCCCCCACCACTAGCTTAATAGTCAAGATGTGGTCACTCTTACGCCGCACCTCAACAACTTGATTTGCCCACGCCTTTTTAACAAAAATACCAACTCCATACCTCCCTCTACTAAGGCTTGAATGCCAAAGCTTGTATCCATCAGTTTCCCTAACTTTATCCCCCACGCACTTAGTTTCTTGAACGCATGCTATATCAATCTTACGTCTATGCAAAGCTTTAACTAACTCTATCGACTTGGCCGTAAGAGACCCAACATTCTATGACGCAAAATGCAACTTCCTAGTCCATGCTCTTCTCTTACCCCCTTTCCTCGTGGGAGGACAGACTTAGGCTGACACATTGCTCACCACCAATCTAGACATAAAAAATTAAAGAGACTATTAATAGCGATAATAACAACAACAACAGCAACAATCACAACAACAACAACAACATCAACAACAATAATACTACTAAAATGATACTAATAAAACAAATAAATAATAATACTAATAACCGACCTTCACACCTTAATTGACCACTATTAATTGAACCAATCACACTGAGAACTGAATTGATAGGGATCACTCAACACACACAATCCAAAAATCTAACAATTTGACCCTCTATAATCCTCTGCTCAATAAATTTGTAATCTAACCAAACTCATGAAAATATATGATTAAGGTAATTTTGGGCAGTCTAACGTCCTTCGAAAAAAGGTGCAGATAGGTATTAAATTTATAAACTATCAACTCGAACTGCTTGTATGTGCAATTTCAAAATGTTTAATAGAGTAACTGCAAGTCATAATAGTATAGAGAATCCCAATCGGAGATTTTTACCTTGTATTGCTTAATGCAGTTTATTATTACTCAGTCGTCATGGTTTAGTGTTAGCTTACCACAATTAAAGTGAGTTATTGCCTAACTTGAGTTCAAAATCGGGCTTGGTATTTGAAAGAAAGTTTCATGCGGATATGACCTGTACTTGCTGTTACTAATTACATTGGCACTTTGCACTTTAGGTAATTTTTCACAAAACTAGCGAGAAGTAAGTCATAAGTGCATTCGAAGAGCCACTACAAAAAACACGCCCATTTGGATACAAAATTAGATACGAAAACTAAAGATTGTATCTGCCTAAAGCTTAGATATGAACTTTAGATACGAACTTTGTTTCGTATCTAATGAAAACGCCAAATGGAAACGAAGCCCATATATTGTTTCTATTGGAGACCAAAGCCCATATTTCGTATCAGAGGTTCGCTTCAAACAAAAAATTCGAAGCCCGGCACTAAATTACTTTTGCCCGCGATTTTGTTCTTCAGTGCCACCAGAACAGTCCCAGGCTTCCTCCTCAAAAACTTAGCCGTGACTTCAAGCAGTGCCACCAAAACAGTTCTGGCGGCTCATCAGTGGCCCCGACGGTGTGTCGCCAAAGTCCGATGAGGTTCTTTCTCTATCTTCGTTTCGGTTTTCGTTGTTTCAGTGTCCATGAATCCTTAGTTTGGGTTTTACTTTTCCGGTTTGCAAGGCCACGGACGAATTCTCCTGCGAGTTCTCTAGCAGTTGGAGGTTTCCGACAATTCCAGGATTCGGTCAAGTTGTGTTATCCCTGAAATAGCTGTAAGAGTTTGGATTTTTTAGGTTAAAATGGTTTATACTTGTGAAATTGCTCAATTTGAGAAATTGCTCCCCATTCATGGTTGTTAAACAGAAATGACATGAGCATTGGCCATACATGAACTTGAGGATAGCTTGAATTATCTTCTGGATGCTTTGTTGCATAAACTCAG
>JAKOGI010000330.1:12500-100000 GCA_029747015.1 Carnegiea gigantea
AAATGAGGGAGAGGGAACAATGAAACACCGGATAGCCTAATGATGAACAATGGCTCTTCAAAAAGAGAGTTCAACAATAATGCACCCGCAATTTGTCCCAAGTGATCATCCGTTAACAGTAACCTATGAACAATGCTGACGAATATTAGTCAATAGGGCATCCATTAATATCAAAATAAAACATTTAAAACAATAAAAGCATGCAATAAAAGCATAATAAATTATTTAAAATGATATTTGTCATCTGGCATGGTAAAATCAGTGCTTCGAAGAAGCGGACATTTATTCGGCCTTAGCAATGAGGACTTTAAAGGACAACCAATGTAACAATTGTATTTACTACCACTGCCTTCAGGAGTGTAAAAGAAAATGTTGGAGAAATACTACAATGGTTAGTTGTGAATTTTAGGGTCGTTGAATGAACGGATCCATTTTAAAGGTGGTACCTACAGATGAATGATGAAGGGTGGAAGGTGAGCTTTGACCAACTATTGCATTAATCAGGTACAATGAGAGTGTAAGAACAGCAAAGTATAAGAGAGTTTATTTATATATTTGCGTCTCATTTCAAAATAACCAAATGGATCCCTGGATACAATGAACTATGAAAAGCTAATAATTAATAGCGTTGAAGAACTTTTTTTTTTCTCAAAAATAATCACCTCATTAAGAGGAATGCAATAAACATGGCGTTAACCATTTTATTGTCTTATTATTATTATTATTATTATTATTATTATTATTATTATTATTATTATTATTATTATTATTGTTATTATTATTATTATTATTATTATTATTATTACTGATGATGTTATAGGCTCCAACCCATTAGAGAAAGCTTTGTCATCGATTAAATTTTTTCTTCAAAGAAAAGATGTGGGTACAGACGGATGTATTTCAGTTTTGTTAGTTTGGGTTGACCCAACGGGTTTAGAACGTTTCTTTGTGAGTTATTCTCGTTGGCCAAATTAAAAGCTTAGCATATTTTTTACTTAATTGTCCATATTTGAAGAAAAAACATTGAAATTGTAACTTTTTAAAGAATATCAAAAATGTTAAAAATATTTTTTTTAAAAAAAGATGTTCAAACTCTTCATTATGAAATATGAACGTCATCTGCATGTAGGCAAAGAGTTGAGTCCATCATGGATTAGGCGAGTTGGCCCGTGCATTAAAAAAGAGTTCGTAACAAATTGGGTCATTTATGATCTACCGCATCTCAAGCATGTTAAAGGGTCGAAGTGATTTGACGTGCTAATAATTAATAATTTGATATTTTCATTAACTTGATGTTTAGCTAATCAGGTGCACTTAATGGTAGCTAAGGAGTAATGTTTTTCAAAATAACATGGGACATACGCATTTCACTAAAAATATATTGATATAACGTGCACATTTATAATATTTATCTTATTGTAAATTGATTTTCTTAATACTATTTAGTTACATTATGTCATTTCATGCGCAGTATTTAAATTATGCAATTTACAAGTTGCGCATGATGCTATTTTATATGAATAAAATTGGAAAAAAGGGTTGCTATTGTTTAATTTACAGAAGATACAATAATTATTTAACATATCTGTAAATGACTCGATATTGTAATAACCATTATTGTTAATTCAAAGGGATAAATTAAAAAAAATAAAAAAATAAGGTTATAATATTAGCTAGAATGAGATGTTTCGGTTCAAGTCGAGTTTGACTCTCTAATTTGTGAGTTTTTTCAATTCTGTTTATTTAAGGTTAAGGTGAAAATCTAAAATTTTCAAATGGGTATAAGTCGGGTTGATTTTTCAGAGGTCGAATCTCCACCCTCGTTTAGTGGAAAATTTTAGGCGAGCTCATTATTTCATGAAAAGCCGTCTCTCTGAGCTCGTGGGAAGCGTGGGCTTCTGAAATCACAGGAGTATCCAACATTAGTTGTCCTTTATCTAAAACAATGATAATTAGTGCAATCATACAATCCCGACAAAACAACAATGGCGCATCATGTTTGATTTTAAAAAAAAAAGTTCTTTGATGTTATAGTCTCAGCTTCGGAGGATTGGATGCCAATAACCTGGTCTAGACAAATAGCTTCCAATATTCCTATCTTTTGAGGTATTTATTTTCAATATTTTAGGGTTAATTTTAGATCATATTTTCAGGCAACTTCAACTTGTGAATGACTGTATGTGACTTAAATTTTATATGTGTGGGTTGTTTTAGGGGGAACATCATTTTGAAAGTGCCTGAAAACCACATTCTAGAATCACCAAAGTAATATTGAAAATAAATAGCTCAAAAAGTCAGAATGTTGAAAGCTATTTCTCCCTATCAGATTATTGGCATCCAGACTTTTCAAAGTTTAGATTATTAAAATCCATTATGTAGATGGATGCTGGCTTTCTCTCAAAACATAATTTAACGCACTGTTGGGATGGATGTGGGGCAAAGGAGTGCAGGTTAATCAAGGGGAGGGAAATGGAAAGGAAGGGGGGAGAAGATATATATCTTTATCTTGTTTGGATTCAAAGTAGATGGGAATGGAGGTTAATAATATTGGTACATTTGGATTAAAAGCGGATGGGAGGGGAGGAGAAGGAAACGTTGTTGTTATCGTTGCTATTATTGTTATTGTTGTTGTTGTTGTTGTTGTTTTGTTATTGTTGTTATTACGAGCATTGATTCACATGCAATTTATGCATAAAATTAAAACGAATTAATTTATCAACAAATACTACCAATCTATACGATGGAGATGGGTATAGACCTTGCAAAACTGACCCAAGACCTGGAACCCTAACCGAACTATCCGGATCCATACCTGTACCGACACCCATAAGGGGATGAACCGATTTGGACCTGAACACCCGAAATAATCCGATCCATAACCAAACAAAACCTGAATTGTAGCATGACCCGAAGTGACCCACACCCGAAATGACCCGACCCAATTCAAAGCCGATCCGTAGTGACCCAACCAGAAGTGAACCGAAAATGGACAACCTGAACCCAAACCGAACCATGCCTGATTTAAAACTGATCCGATTTTTACCCAACTTAATTTTACCCGAATAAGTAGTAACTTTTTTTGGAGGGGTTTTAGTCTTTTTCCTTTTCGGGGAAATTTTGAATTTTTCAAACTCAATTAGTTGAGTTTAGGTGAGAAAAGAAAAATAACTTAAGAGGGAATTTTTATAAATGAAATCAATTGAAAACTTAAGAGGAGAAAATAAAATAGTCAATAGTTTTAAATTTTTAATTTGATAGATATGTAGTAAAAATATAATAGAAAAAATATTTTATCAGGATAGGAATTAAGAAAAGACAAGTATAATTAATAATTTATTGAACTTATTAGGATCTAGCAATCCTATTTTACTATTTGATTTAGTGAGTGACTTAATGCAATGGACGCTATAATTATAAATTCATAATATCATTCTGTGACTACTGTCAAAAATTTCATACTACTAATCTACGATTCTAAATCATCTTCATAGCATATTTAATTCGATAAAATCATATTCAAGAATGTATCGTTGCATATGATCTCATAATAATGCGACTTATTTGAATTTTAGGCAATTAAATTCCAAGTCTCGAGTTTCAATAATGAGCATTCACGATCACATAAATGTAATCATAACTGACGCATACTCATATATTGCTGTTGCTTTTTAGCTTTAACTCATTGAGCAAATGCAGATCAAGTTGTTAATCTTCCAAAGAAAAATCTTTGATTTTTGATGTGTGATCACTTAACGAGCTATCAAAGAATATTGACTCAATTACAAAAAATGTCGACTTGAACCAACCTGGTTCTATTCGCCAACTCCAAATATGACAAATGTGAAGTTATAAACCAACACTGGGGTCCAAATAAAAATTTCATTGTTTTCTTTCTTTTTTTTTTTTTCATTTTTCAAGGTATATTTTGGTATTGGGCTCACAAATGAGATCATAGACAAATAATTTGCGTTAGGTTGGTCCACTTATTTTGTCATCACATAAACTCAATTGAGATAATTAAAGTTTGACTTAACGATACATAATCCTTTGGATAATTGCGTGGTACATTTGATATAGGGTTAGGGAGGAGTTATATACTTTTATTTGTAATTTCCTAACTTTCTTAGTAAATTTACAACTAACGCCATATAATTTTCCACCAATCATATATACATACATATATATATATATATATATATATATATATTATATATATATATATATATATATATATATATATATATATATATATATATATATATATATATATATATATATATATATATATATATATATATATATATATATATATATATATATATAATGTGTAATCCATTAATCATTAACTTATGAATTAAAAGAGAAATCTAGAATAAATGGGTTTACCAAATTAAATAGTTTTTATCTTTTAAATAAAATTTAATAGTAAAGAACTAAAGATGACTACATTGAAAATATGCAATGATTCAAAATTAACCCAACTTGATTTATACTCGAATCGATTTAGATCTGACCTGATATTGACGAAAATATTGAACTGAATTCCACCCGGCACAAATTATAGTTGACCCATACCCGATCTGAACCGGGTTACTGTAGACAACCTGAAACAGACCTGACCTAAACTCCACCTGAACCGAACCCATACCGACTGGAGCATGGTGCCCGTAAGTGATCTGAACCAGAGCTTCACCCGAACCGAACTTCACCCGAACCCGACCCAAACATAGTTCACCCGAAAGTGACCCAAATCAAACTAAGACCTGACCCGTGCCCAACCTGAATGACCCATTTGCCAAGTTCAGATGGATATATCAAACTATATAAAATTTTTAATGTGTTTAAAATCGAAAATCTCAAGCCACATATATATAAGAAAACAAAAAATAGAAAAATATATGAAAATATATCTTTAAAAAATAGGGGCATATTTACACACTATTGGAAAATGATGGATAGAGTTTATCATAGGATAGAGTTTATCATAGGATAGACGATCAAAAGAATAAAAGCATTTTCTTTCTTTTTTTAAAAGAAAAGGCTCATCATAAGAGAAAATTAGATGTATAAGAATGCCAAGCTTTTTTGTTTTTGTTGTTGCTGTTGTTGTTGGAGGGGGAGGAGGAGGGTATTGGTGGTGTCATGTCAATTCAATGAGGAATATGAATGATAAAAAATATAATGAGGAAAACCATATATTTTTGTAGAATATATATGGGAAAATTTGCTATTCATAAAATATTTATTAAGTACAGAAATTTACATGTAAGAATTCTTGAAATGAATAGAGTTAAGACAAAATATATAGTTATAACGATGTTAAAGTATATTTAAAAGACAAAACAAAAGAATTACTAACACTTAGGTCCCTAAGTTCGATGATAACTATTTTTAGGCCCCTGTCTTTTCAAAACCAATTCTGGGATGACCCATGTTTTTAGACAACTAATTTTTTAGTCCTTTTTCTTATTATTTTAGTCCTTGAACTTTTGAAAATTACAGAATAGTCCCTAGAATGGAAAAGATTAAACTTACAAATAAGTTGTTTGAAGGGGGTTTTTTCCCCCAAGAAATACGCTTGTATTTCACGATTAAACTTCTTATAATGACTTTACTGGTACTAATTATTACAATCTACTACTTATATCTTAGATATTATAATTTCTATGGTTATAGGCCCACCATCCTTAACAAAATAATTAAAACTTAATTAGAGAGTTTTGACTGTTACCTGAACTTAATTGGCACTGGACTCCGGCGTTCCTCTAACTTTCGGTTTACAGAGATGGCTAATCTTAACCGCACCTTTCTTAGATCGGGCACAACACAGATCTGTTTCGTTTCCTACATCTGATCATAATCACTAATCAAGCTTCTAATCTTTTTTAAGGGTAATGGAACTTTAATCAAGAAATTATAATATGTAAGACATAAGGTTTAATTAAACAACGTTCTCTACTGGAAAACTTCTTTTCTTGAAAGCTCGAAAGTGGAAATATTATAACGGACAGCTTTGAAGAGGGACTTAAGCTAACATCATTAGAGATACTTGCTCATAGAGAAATGGAGAATCCCGATTTCTCTTTTGCTCAAGAATGCTCAATTGACCGTGTCCCTTTTTAGCATTCGACCTTTCATTTTATATAGGATACCTTAATGGCTATATTATGTACTGATTTTTTACATGGCTACAGTACACACTGATGGCTATAGTACATTACTTTATTTTACAGATCTGACACTTATAAAAATAATATAATGATTGAGTAACCACTTTTTAGATTTTAATGATGATAAGACTAGTCATCATTATTAAGATTTTATATGCCTTCATCTCTAATTATATCTTCTAGACCATCATTATTTGGATAATCATCAAAATCTTTACCTAATTGAAGATGCTCTGGATCCCATTTCTCAAATAATTCCAGAAAATATTTCTTTTCTTTTTCACATAAGAATTTTCCAACTCCAACATCAAAGAGATAATCAAAGATATCTTCTGAAACTGCTCCGTCCACCTTCATATATTCTTTGAACTCATTGTCATAGACAAAAGTAGTATTTCCACAATGTAATAACATCTTTCCTTATTTAATTAATGACCAACTTTGATGATAAATGTTGTAAAAATTAATGGCTCTTACTAAAGCAAGATCATAACCAATTCTCGTTGTTCAGGAAATTGTCATTGTCGTTGATCATAGCGATCGTCATAATCAATGATCTAAACAAGATCATGGGCTAAGTTGGCTTTTCTATTTTCATATTCGATTAGTGCATAATATACCTCCAAACATTGACATCTGTTATATGGAATTTTTGTTGGGCTATCAGGAGATGTTAGAATCCAATGGATCCTTCTGAAGATGCATTGTTGAAATTTATTTAGTCTTGAGAAAAACGGGAACTTTGGATCTGAGACTTTCATGAAGTAAACTATCATCCCATATTCCTAGGCTTTGATGACGGGGTCATTTGGAGAGATTGAATTTGTTGGGAAACTAATACCATCAAGATTTATCGGAAAAATAGATTGTTGTACTTTAAGACTCTCAAATATCATAGGAATAGTTATGATAATAGTTAATGCAGGCTGCATACCATTCACTGAACCATTTTTCTTGGATATTATAAGGACATCTAAGATAATTCACTTGTAACTCTACAAGGAAAAATCTTTGGGCTATTAGGTAGGCTGAGGATAGTACACTAAAGCGTGATATGCTTTTTGTATGGAATTCAAAATTATCAATAAGAACTTCACTAGAAGGAGTAACCCGTTTTAATAGCAATGACATTTCATTATAGATTTCCTTCTTTTCTGACAGGAGTTCTGTTTCGATGATCACCATTGGAAAGTTCTCTAGTTAAACTATCTGCTAAAGAGTTCTTCGATCTTTGTATATATTCAATAGAGAAGGAAAGCTAGTTAAGCCATAATTACCAATATAGGAGTCGTGCTTGCGCTTGCATATTTGATAAATTCTTTTTCACAAAACCAAGTATTCCTTTGCAATCGGTTCGAATAAGAAAAGGTTTTGGGGCTAAAAAGATAAGAAACTTTCCAATTCCCCTTATGACTACAAGGTTTTCTTTTTCTATCATAGAATAGTTGTATTCTGTCTTATTAAAACTTTCACTGCAATATTTATAGAGTTTTTCTCCTTTTTTGATTTTGAGTACCGTACTCCAATGCTCATTGCTGGCATCTGTCTCAAGAACTTCATCATTTCATTAGGCAAATTAAGAGTAGGAAGATTTTTACATATCTTTTTAAAGTTTTGAACAATCTTTGTATCATTATTGGTCCATGTCCAACTTACTTCTTTCTTGAGTTTCTGTTGCAATGGTTTTCTCAGTTTAGCTTGATCTTTAATGAAATCTGAAGTCTAAGTAAGGCATCCAAGGAACCTTTCTAACTGCTTCCTATCTTCAATTTTTTTAGGAAAATTTTCTATTTTTTCAGAATATGCTTTTGTAAGATGATTTGTCAGCTTTTATTTCTAGGCATCAGAACTCAATTTTTTGTTTAGCATAAATGCACTTGTTCTTTCCAAGTATAATACCATACTCAATGCATCTTTGGGTGATAGCTCAGACATCATCTTTGTGCTGTTCTATGGTTTTGGAAAAGACAAGGATATCATCGATGTAAACTAAATAATAGTGATTAAGATCTTTGAAAATATTATCCATTCTTCTTTGGAATATTTGAGGTGCATTGTTTTAGTCAAATGGCATTGCTATCCATTCATAATGTCCTTATGGGGCACTAAATATAGTTAAAGGAATGCTTTTCTTATCCATTTTTATTTGTTAATAACCGCTTTTGCAGTCCATCTTTGAAAAACAAGAGGATCCTTGGATTCTATTAAAAAGAACTATTTTGTTAGGAATATAATAATTATCAAGGACAGTATTATCATTAAGTTTTTTGTAATCAATTACCATTCTTATTTTCCCTATTTTTTCTTCTGCGTGATTTCTTATCATGAAAGCAGGACTAGTGTGAGGACTCTTACTATTCCTAATTAGTCCTTTATCCATAAGTTCTTTGATTTGTTTATCAAATTCTTGAATATCCTGTTGCGTATACACCATTTGTTTGACTCGGATAATAGTGTTGGGATTTAATAAAGTGATTTTAGTGAATGCCTTATCTTTAACCCAAAACTTTAGCGGATTATCAGAGTAGAGTTCTTTGCATAATTTCTCTTATTGTTCAACAATATGCTCTTTAATCGACAACTTGAGTAATGAAATTGTTGATGCTACCTCTCACTGTGTAAGTATTACCTTCTTACCACGCAGGCTGCGTGTAAATTTAATTTTTTGATGAGTGTAAGCTTTGCTCAGTTTTTCAATGGGAACTGAATGACCATCAATTGTGAATATTATCTGATTTATGGTCTGTGTATATGGAGAATATAATCTCTGAAAATTATTTTCAATAATCATATCAAGAGAGGATTGATCAGTAGCCCATATAATTGGTATAATGCATTGAACTCCCTCTAATTCTATGGCTAACCCTTCTATAGCTTCATTGTGACTCATAATGTTATTATCAGCTATCCTCACTTGTAAAGAATTTTTGGCTCTCTTCCATATAAATTTTGAAAATAATGATCTTTTTTGAAAGCATACAGAACAACCACTATCTATGTAAGCACATAATTCATATTTATTATATCCCTCTAAACATACCTTTATTGGAATATAGATGCTATCAGGATTTGTATTGGTCCATAGTCATGTTTTTGACTAATTCGTCCTCACAGATTGGTTCACTAATAGTTCTGGTTTTGTACCTAACGACTTTTCTTTCTAGACTCACACTTCCATCCATATTGTGTCTTGCGAGTTCAAAACTCATTCTACTCATTTCACTAGTCATACTAATGGCGTCATCTTCTTTAAGGTCTTCTGTAGCTAATGAAGATCCTTCTCCCCATTCTGATCTTATACTCATGCTTCTTAATCATTGGGGTTTCATGGTAATTTTACCATTCTCATCAATTTTTATTACATTTTTCTTATTAATTTTTGTAGGGTTGGCAAAGTTAGATATCCATGAATGATCAATTTCTATCTCCTATGGATTAGATTTAATCCTCTGGATCTTCTGCATAGGGGTAGGGTTTTCATAATTTTCTGCCTTTATCATCGTGACCTTAGTCTTCGGATCTATAATATTATCTAATTTGTTGATAATTTTTTAAAATATCCTTAATGGATATCCTCCTCTTTTCATATCCATCCCAACTCTTTTTGTTTTAAGGGATATGAAATTTTTAGTAAATTCATCTTTTAGACTCACATAATATCCAGGTCGACAATTGAATCCTACCAATCCATTGCATAAGTTGGTCTTAATCCCTGTGATAATTTGATTATTAAATTTGTATGTTTGATATCATAGAGTAAAGCATAAAGATCAACATCTTTGCAATAATATCGTAATGGAGTAATTTAAACTTGGATACTTCCCAAATGGATATATTTATACTTTCTATCTTTGTTATGCTTAAGGATGTTTTTTCAATTAATGAGATTAACTTTTCCTACATCATACTCACAATCTTTGATTTCTAGATCTCCTTCAATCATTTCACACGCATACTTACTTTTTAATTGACAGATAAATTTTTATAGATCATGTTTTTCTGAATTATGGGAATGACCCAATCACCTTTGACTTCCTCATGATCATTGTCTATAACAAACTCTTTTCCTTGAAGATCACCAGGGCTAACAGAGCTACTCTCCATCATATGACTTGTTTCTTTATAGTCACTTTCTTTATATTAATTTTCCAATATAATTTCAACGATTATTTTGTTGTTATTTAGGGCTAGGTCTAATGTCTCATCTTCACTAAGCTCAACATAATCTAAGCTTCCCAAGGTCTCGCTAAGCTCGTTATTCTTCCTATTTTGCATTCATTAGCATAATGTATACGCCTCCGCATGTCCTACATTTGTAGTTGTTTTTCCCCACAGGACAATAAATTGCTTTCCTAAAAAATCTTCGTTTTTTAGGACTTGATTTGTTACAATATTTTCTTCTATATTTTTCTCCCCTATGCTTATCAAAGCTTTTTTTTCTTATAAATTTTTCTCTTTCTTCTCCTTTCAAGTTGCTTTCCCCATTGGTGAGGTGAATCCCAACAAGTTAGGAATTGCTTCTTAATTTTCTTTTGCTTTTGAAGATCAAGAGACTGATCATTGACCCATTTTCTTAAATAAGATATTCTTGAACAAGGGTGTAAACAACATCTGCTCTTTCAAGCCATGCAATGCATTTTTCATGAATGATGGAATTTATAGGATATGACAATTTGTCATAGAACATACCAAAATTGGTTTTATTATACCAATTTTATAATAATATTGACTTCATTCAGTAATATAGTTTTCCAGATATCTCATATCCTATAATTCTATGTTATTAATCTTTCTTTGCCATTCTCTTGCTTTTGCTTCAGAATCAAGTTTAGCACCGATGAACTCATTTTCAATTTCCTCACATAGATTTCAAAATATTGCAGATGGTGTTTCTATCATTCTTAATATATTTTTACCATCTTCATTTAATGAATCATACCAGTCAGCTACAGTACTAGAAAAATTATGTTCGATGTAGTCTAGAAAATTTGCAGTAGTCCATGTAGTATTCAGGTCTAAGATACTATTCATACCTCGTTTTCAATGTTCAAATATTTTCTTCTTTGTTATGAGCTCCATTGATATTTAAAATGTATCCCGTTTGAATAATTGGGATCAAACCAATTTCTTCATAAGTAGTAGTTTTCCTTGGGATAAACCTAAAGAAAAAATTGATTGTTCATCCTACTAGAACGTATCTAGGTCTTATAAAATGAGTATTTCTTCTAGAAGGTTCATCAAATTCTTCAGGTTTAGGCACTACATTGTTAATCAGATTGGTCTTTATTTCATCTAAGTCAAGTTCTTCTCTAATCTCATTAATCTCTTCTTCAATAGCCATCTTACCATATTTTTTATCAAGTTTTCTTCTAATTTCTTCTAAAGATAGCACATTCAGATCTTCCAGTTTAATAAGATTCATCTGCTGATATATTTTTTCTTTTAATTGGACATTATTAGTCCCTTCATTGTCATAGATAACACGTCATGTTTATCACTAATTGCACATGTAATTTTGTTTAATTTTTCTGGGTTTTATACTTTCTTGAACATTTTTTATAGTTCTTTAAGAGTATATTGCTTATACTCCATCTTCTTCTTTTTCTGCTTTTGCGGCCGATTTTTCACATGATTTTTATCCTACTTCTTTTTAGATTTTTATATCATGCAAAGGGAATTGATTCTTTTTTTTTTTGGGTTTTGGAAAGGATATTTATGTTGAAATGAAGTACTAATAGTAGAAGTAGATTTTCCGTTATGCCTAACTTGGTTGACCAAAGAAAGGTGAATTATAGATATTTGCTTCTTAAGCTCCTTGATTTCAGTATTAATTTTAGCTAATTCTGCTTTTAATTTTAAAACTATATCAGTGATATAGTTTAATTGACATGCTACTAGCGAAATACCTTCCAGTGAGTGAACAATATGCGAATAATTCGGTTCAGGGCATGCAGGTGATGATTCAAGCATTAGTCATAGTTAATTCGCCTAATTAATTACTAACTAATCATTAGTTAACTTAATTATCTTAACTATTTACATATGGCTCTGATACCAGTTGGAAGAGGGCTTCGAGTAGTACCAGTGAGAAAACTATCCCAAATACAAATTTAGATTTTTTAAAAGTAAGTTATTAAGAACTGAGGGTAGATTTAGAATAGGAAAAGATTAGGGCATGCTTTGCAAGTTAGAATGGTAGTTAGGCCTTGAAAATAGCTCAAATAAAGTTTTGAGGGTCCTTTCTATTAGTCACCTCAGAAGACAAGTTATCTTATATTTAGTTTTAAAAACCGTTGGTCATTAAAATAGTTTGCGGTAAACTGAGGACACCTTTGTGTAGTTTATTCCAAAACAAAATATCTTGGATAAAAGAACAATGATCTAGCCATCAAAATTTTTATGTATAATTTTGGTCCATATAGATTGCATATGAACTATAACTTATTTTGATGTGAATAAATTTGAAATATAAATACCAAGTAATAATTGCAATTATTAAATGAGCTAGGTAGAGGAGAATTGCAACCTATTTCTTTTTTTTAAAGTAAGATTACTAATCCTTTATTTATTAGGAACATTTACAAATCTATATGAAATTAGATGAAATAACTACAGACACCTAAAAATGGTATCTTCAATTTATAAAATTTCTGATGACAAAATTATGCCCCAACCTGTGTGTTTGGTGACCCACTAAAGTAAAATCCGAGTCTAAAAGAAATACTAATAGAAGCTCAAAAGCCCAAATAGGCCAAGATTGACAGTATTCGGCATCCAGTTGAGATCGTCTCTAGCGAGTTCAAAATTGTTAAGCTTATTTGTCAATATTCGTCATTGAATAACGTTTCTAATGACATATGATACACCAAAATCTGATAAGCCACAGAGAAGATATAAATCGATTACTTAGATGTGTGCTGAAAAATGACACATATTCATTGTTTCACTTATAACTCCTTTCACATCCTAAAAAATTTCTTTGGACCTGATTTGAAAATTATGAACGCTATTTTATTAGAAAGCATACCCAATAAGCTTTCCAGGGAAAAAAGAGTTACCCAAAATGGAGGTCAGATGTGAAAGTTATGGCCGAAACAAAGTTATGTTGTCTAGAACCTGCAAAAGTTGGATGGTTCAATTAGCAAAGAACCTGATAAGTGCTTAATGTATACATCATTTTAGGGCTATTTTGCTTGATTTTTTAGGAGAATTATGTGCTTAATGTTATTATTTATACTCCTATTCTCGATTTATGCTTGGATATGATTGTTTGATGTGTTTTGCAGGATTTTAGGTCTTTTTACCCAACAGTTGACTTTTAATGGATGTATTTTGACCTCCCTCATGGACACCTATGTGCTGCTATGCCCGTGGAATAAGAAAGGGTAGAAAACTGGTTCCAGCCTAGACCATGGTCGGACCGTGGTGCCTGCTATGGACCGTGGTGGGAGGTGAAACTGTTGCCTCTTCATTTTCCTTTAACTGTGTGGCTGAAAACGTCCTGGTTTCCTATAAAAGGGCATCGTGCAGCAGGAGCAAGCAAGCAAGCAAGAGAAGCATAGTATATCTTCTTTCTCAAATTTTTCTTTTTAGTTTAGATTCTCAGTTTGATTATTGTTTAGATGAGAAATCTTAAGAGTGAGTGTTTACGTTTGAGGCGCTTTTGAAGCCCTTGGTTGAAGGCTATTTTCAGTCAAGCCCTTTCTCTCAGATTTTGCAAAACATTGGTTAATTGCTTGACCTTTTATCATGTGTGAGTAGTTTAAATTTTTGTCTAGACATTTACTAGTTTATGAAAGTGTAATTGGATCATGTTTTAATCTATAGAATTGTGTTTATTTTCATGATTTGTTGATTTTGTTCTATCAAGTGATAATCATGTTATGAATAGATTTTTGGCCAAAGTTTGCTTGCATACTTGAAACAATCGAGTGAAAAACTAAAAGGTGACATTTGATTGTTGGACCGCTTGATAAAACCTGACGTTGAGTCGTCTCAAAAGAGAGATTTGCATATTAGGAGGACGTAGAAAGTAATTAAAGATATTTAACTTAGATCAAGACAAATTAGTTCGAAAGAACCACTTTTGCTTTGTTTAGGCAAATTTGGTTGATTTCGAAAGAATATGCCAAATTTTTGGATAAGTTGCAATTGCTTGAGATTAACCATTAGAGAAAAGCACATGTTTGTCATTTTGATGTAATCACTTATCATAACTACATGAATTCCTGGACATTTTCCTTAATTGATTAAGAATTAGTGAATTAGAAATTGTTAAATCGAAACCATTTCAATTAGAGTTTTAGTTCGCAGATTCTGATAGACAAGACTTGATAGATTACATTAGTCCCTGATAAATGATATCTTTTTATCTATGCTACGACTACCCATGCGCTTGAAGTAGTGTATCAAGTTTTTGGGACCGTTGCTGGGGACTAAACTGTTGACTATTGAGTCAGTCTTGTGAAGGAGACTAAGTATTTTATTGCCTTTTACTTTTATTTTCTTGTTTGATTGCACTGGTAGTGTTGGTGATAGTGCTTGCAGAAATTTCACCTGTTTTTGCAAATTCCAATCTTGTATGAACCCGATCCCGAAATTGAGAGGACTTTCCACTTAAGGAGGAAGAAGCAAAGGATTGAAGAACAAAGACGTAAGGCAAGGCAAGAAGGAATCCAACAAACATGGCGGGAGGAGGAGGTGACCAAAGAAGAGCACTTCGAGAGTTTGTTACCCCCAGAGTTCAAGGGATCGCCTCAAGCATTGCTCGCCTTACTATTGATGCCAACAATTTCGAGCTCAAACCGGCACTCATTTCGATGTTGCAATATTCGCAATTTGGAGGAATGCCTTTGAAAGACTCGAATCTACACCTCTCGGCCTTTTTAGAGGTGTGTGATATGTTAAAGCTTAACAGAGTCTCCACTGACGCGATTTGCCTGCGCTTATTTCCTTTGGCATTGAGGGATAAAGCAGGGGCTTGGTTACACTCCTTGCCATCTGGATGCATTACCACTTGGGATGAGTTGACAAGAGCCTTCCTCGCCAAGTTTTTCCCTTCGAGCAAAACAGTAAGCTTGAGAAATCAGATCACCAACTTCATGCAAAAAGATAAAGAGATGCTCTACGAAGCCTGGGAGCAGTTTAAAGATTTGCTGGGCTTATGTCCCCATCATGGCCTTCAGCATTGGATGATTATCCAAGCCTTTTATAATGGTGTGACCCAATCTATAAGGTCCATTATTGATGCTGCAGCGGGAGGAACCTTGATGAACAAAACTGAGGATGAACCCTATAATCTAATTGAGGAGATGTCACTCAATAATTTTCTGTAGTCCACCGAACGAGGCTAACCCAAATGGGTTGGGGATAAGCTTGAAAATTATTGTGCTTACTTTACTTTTTGCTAAAGTAGATACTATGACTCAAAGACTGGACCAAATAAATGTTAATGCTGTGAATTCTAATGCCCCTTCCCCTTATAGGTTATATTGAGCATATAACTTTGAACTACCAAGTTGGGAGTCCTTTTTTCCCAGACCTTAGTGAAGTTAACTATGTTCAAAACTTCAACCCGAGACCGGCCAATGACCCTTATTCTAGTACCTATAATCTGGATTGGAAGAATCATCTGAATCTCTCCTATATGTCCAATCTAACCTATTAAATATGCTCTCTATGAATGCTAGACCACCCCCTGGTTTGCAAAGACCTCCACACCCTTCTCAAATGCCCCAAAAGTCCAATTTAGAAGCAATGATGGAAAGTATGCTTATGGTAAAACAAAAACAGGATCAGCATATTAAGCAATTAGTCTCAAAGGTTGATGTGCTTACAACTCATAATAAGATGTTAGAAGCCCAGATTGCCCAAAAGCTAGTTTTTCATCTACACTCCCAGACATACTTCCTAGTAAACCTGGACTTAACCCTAGGATGCAATGCAATGCAATGATTTTGAGAGGAGCAAAACAACTAGAGGGACCTAAGGGGATTACCAATGATGAGTCTTTGCATGAAAAGAATGACCATGTTGAGAATCTCGAGAAAGAGATGTTCTCGCCTTCTAAGGAGGTGATAGATGATGCTATGCATAAACCTGATGTGGTTCCTAAGGACCCTAAGATCATTTTCGCAAGGCCCTATGCCCCACCTTTACCATTTGCTCAGAGGATGGCTAAAGCAAAACTTGGTATGTAATTTGGAAAGTTTTTAGAAGTCCTTAAGAAACTATACATAAACATTCTGTTTACTGAAGCCCTAGCTCAAATGCCTTCGTATGCTAAATTTTTGAAAGAAATTCTATCTAACAAAAAAAAGCTTGAAGAACATGAAACTGTAGCTTTGACTGAAGAATGTAGTGCGACGATCTAAAACAAGCTTCCAGCTAAGCTGAAGGATCTCGGTAGTTTTTCAATTCCCTGCCTGATAAGGAATGTGCCCATAGACCGTGCTTTATGTGATCTAGGGTCAAGCGTGAGCTTGCTTCCCCTTTTTATGTGTAAAAAATTATAATTAGGAGAGATAAGGCCAACTACTCTCTCCTTACAATTGACGAACTTTTCTGTAAAATGCCTTGTGTGAATTTTATAGGATGTTCCAATAAAAGTAGGAAATTTATATGTACCAGTAGACTTTGTGATTCTAGGAATGAAAGAGAATACACAGACTCCCATCATTCTTGGGAGGTCATTCTTAGCAACCGTAGGGTGCCGTATCGATGTATTTAAAAACGGTACACTATCTTTTGATGTGGGAGATGATCATATAGAATTTAAGTTACTAAAAGCTATTGAGTTTCCTGTCATTTTTGATGAGTGGAATAAGATTGATGTGGTTGATGGTTTAATGCGAGAAACCGTGTTTAACCTTAATTCTAATGATCCACTTGAGCACTTGATGCTGAATAATAATAGTACTAATTAAGGTTGAAAGTCCTGAAGTAGCCAAGTATGCTCAACTTCTGGAAGCCTCTCCACCAATTCCGTCTTTCCTTGCTAAGGAGGAAACATTACAAGATGAAAGTAAGCCCTCATCTGATGAGGCAAAAGTTCCCAAGGTAGAATTCAAACTCCTGCCTTCATCCTTGAGGTATGAATTTCTTGGACCAAAATTTACATAAACAGTGATTGTGAATGCAAGTTTGAATGTAACCCAAATTGACTCTTTGCTTAGAGCACTTAGGAAGCATTGTAAAGCCATATGATACACCCTTGACAACTTTAAAAGAATTGATCCTTCTTTATGTGTGCACCAAATTTTAATGGAATACGATCGTAAGCCTTCAACTGAACACCAAAGAAGATTGAACCCTACCATGTAAGAGGTGGTAAAAAAGGAAATTTTAAAGTTGCTTAAAGCCGACATTATCTACGCTATCTCACATAGTGCGTGGGTAAGTCCGATCCATGTTGTACCTAAGAAAGAAGGGATAACTGTTGTTAAAAATGAGAATAATGAGCTAATCCCTACTAGGACTGTCACAGGCTGGCGTATGTGCATTGATTATTGAAAACTGAATAAAGCCACCTATAAAGATCATTTTCCCCTTTCCTTCATTGACCAAATGCTTGAACGATTAGCTAAAAACTCATATTTTTGCTACTTAGATGGATATTCAGGATTCTTTAAAATCCTTATCCATTCTAATGACCAACAAAATACTACTTTTACATGTCCTTATAGTACATATGCTTATAGAAGAATGCCATTTAGGCTATGCAATGCCCCTGCCACATTTCAACATTATATGACGACCATTTTTTCTAATTCTATTGAGGACATAATGGAAGTCTTTATGGATGATTTTTCTGTGTATGGTGCAATCTATGACCAGTGCTTAAATAACTTATCTAAGGTTTTGTAAAGATGCGAAGATGTGATTTGGTTTTAAATTGGGAGCAGTGTCATTTTATAGTGCAAGAGGGGGTTGTCCTTAGTCATGTTGTCTCTAGTAAGGGCATTGAAGCTGACAAAGTAAGGGTGGATGTGATTGAGAAATTGCCACCATCAAATTCTTTAAAGTGTGCTAGGAGTTTTCTCAGACATGTCGGTTTTTACCGGCGATTCATTAAAGATTTTTCAAAAATTGCAAACCTCTCACCTAATTGCTTATCAATGATGCGCCTTTTGAGTTTAATAAAGAATGCTTGAGTACTTTTCACAGGTTAAAAGAGGCATTAATTACTACCCCAGTAATGCAAGCGCCAGATTGGGAGCTACCTTTTGAAGTAATGTGTTATGCAAGTGACTAAGCAGTAGGGGCTATTCTAGGCCAACGAAAGGACAATAAGCCATATGTCATATACTATGCAAGTCGTACTCTCGATGGGGTTCAAGTGAATTATGCCACAACTGAGAAGTAGTTCTTAGCAGTTGTCTTTGCCTTGGAAAAATTTAGATCTTAATTCATTCTAATGTCATTATTGTCACAGATCATGCTGCTTTAAAACATTTAATAAAGAAATCCGACTCCAAACCCCAACTCATCCGATGGGCTTTCGCTCTTCAAGAATTTGATGTGGAGGGTCGGGTTGACAAATCTGGTTGCCGATCATCTATCTCGTTTAGGACCAGAGGCCACTCCTAGTGAAGAGCTCCCCATTGATGACTCTTTCCCTAATGAGTAGCTATTCGCTGTATCCTAACAAGCTGTCCCATGGTATGCTAATTTGGTGAACTTCAAGGTGTACGGAGTGTTACCTCCAGGATCGTCCTATCAACAAAGAAAGAAGTTCTTTGCCGATGCTAAATATTATGTGTGGGAAGAACCTTTCCTTTATAAGCTATGTGGGGATGGGATTTATAGAACGTGCTTGCCTGAAGATGAGGTCTGTAGTGTCTTGCACCATTGCCATGCTTCAACCTATGGTGGCCACTTTAGACCAGATAAAATGACTGCGAAAGTACTCTAAGTGGGCTTCTATTGGTCCACACTCTTTAAGGATGTAAGAAAATTTATCATGACTTGTGATAGATGTCAGGGAACAGGGAACATTTTCAAGAGGCATGAGATGCCTTAAAGTGGTATACTTGAGGTAGAGTTATTTGATGTATGGGGGATTGACTTTATTGGTCCTTTTCCTCCTTCCTATAACAACCTTTATATCCTTGTGGCGGTTGACTATGTTTCTAAGTGGGTAGAAGCCATTGTTTCCCTAACAAATGATTCCAAGATTGTCCTAAAGTTTCTGAAGAAAAATATTGTCACAAGGTTTGGCACGCCCAGGGCTCTTCTAAGTGACAATGGGACACACTTTTACAATAAGCCTCTTGAGTTACTTTTAAAAAATATGGGATATTTTATAAAATTGCTACGCCTTATTACCCCCAAACAAGTGGGCAGGTGGAACTCTCGAATAGAGAATTGAAGAGCATATTGGAGAAAACACTAGATTGGTCCCGCAAAGATTGGTCCTTAAAGATTGATGATGCTTTTTAGGTATACCACACTGCTTACAAGACTCCCCTAGGAACCACTCCATACCGGTTGGTGTTTGAGAAGTCTTATCATTTGCCAGTAGAGATGGAACATAAGGCATATTGGGCTATAAAGACACTCAACTTTGATCTTTAGGCAGCAGGGGAATGGAGATTTGTACAACTAAATGAGCTCAATGAGTTGAGGTTAGATGCCTATGAAAGTTCACATATTTACAAAGAGCGAACTAAGAAATGGCACGATAAACATGTCATGAAGAAAAGGTTCGAAAAAGGAGACGTGGTCCTATTATTTAACTCCAAGTAGAGATTGTTTCTTGACAAACTAAAATCCCGATGGTCAAGACCATTTAAGGTCACCAATTTTCAAACAAATGGAGTCGTTGAAATATGGAGTGAGTCTACCAGTGCATTCACAATTAATGGACAATGATTAAAACCATATTTTGTGGGATAACCTATAGATAAAGCCAATGTCCATACACTTACTGATCCAGACCAAGCATAGAAGAAGGGTCAAGCACTTGACCTTAAAAAAGTGCTTCTTGGGAGGCAACCCAAGCTCTATTTCCTTTTTATTATTTTTATAGTTGGTGCTTATTTTTTTAAAAAAAAATATAAAAAAGAAAGGAAACAAAAACTATCAATAAAATGTTAGCCACCATGGCAAGACCCCCAGAACTACGACCGTGGAGTGCCACCCAGAAAAATTGAAAAAAATGAAACCAGCAGACACCAGGTTGGACTGTGGTGAACCCCACGGTCCGTGGTGTACTACTATAGCCCGTAGTCTAGGTCTTTGACCATGGTACCCATTCATCTTCCTTCCAATTTATCTTCAACCTGGAGTCTCTCTCTCTGCCTCCATTTTCTCTCTCTAAACCCTCCATAGCTAATACCTTCAATCTTCCCTCATTTTTTCTCCATTTTCACTCATTTTCACCCAAAATCATTCCCTTTCACTTAAATCTTTTCTCTTTCTCCACAAATTTCATCATCATCATCATCATCATCATCTTCTTTTTCTTCAAACTCCTTCACTCATCCACCATCCCCACCTTTTTCTCTCTCTTATTCTTCTTTTTGTTTGCTTAAAATCTTCATTTTTCTTCCTTAAATTTTGTATTTAGTTTTTAGTTTTGGTTTTTGTTTTGGTTTTCGCAATAATGGCACTAACCAATAGACAAAGGAGCACTAAGGAGGTTGGATTTTCAAGCTAAGCACCACCTTGACTTCAAAGGACATCTCAAACCTTCACTAATGCGTGTGCTAATGGTCACATTCCTCACCCTCTTGGTTTGACACATCTTGATCATGTTGCTAGATACAATTGCTTGAATGAACACATGGTTGTGGCAACTAGATATTATGACGAGGAACTGTTAGCCTGGTTAGGAATGTTGGATGATATTAGATGGTTATTTCCCCGAGGTGGTATGACATACTTTTTGGAAATAAAAGAGCATATATATCGGGACCTGACCCTAGAATTTCTAAGTACACTCCATGTCAAAGTCATTAGAGGACCTTAATATCAAGCCGGACACATATCGTTTTATTTGCAGGGTCAATTATATGAACTGAACTTAGATTCTTTTAACAGTATATTCGGTTTTTCACCTAGTATGGATTTATCGAACCACCAAATCCCCCGCAAATTCAACCCAAATGCACTTTGGGACGAACATTTGGGGAGTATTAGGTACAACACTAGTTCATCGAAGTGCGCACATACTAGGAACCCTTGCATTTGAGTAGCTGAGTGTATCTTGGCTTGTTCCCTTTTTGCTCAGGATGATAGTCTGAATGTCCCAAGATTATATGAGTTGTACTTCTTGTCCTGTATGCTTGATGGTGTCCAGCTTGACCCTAATTCCTTTTTAGCCATGTGTACGACTGTTAGTACTAAAGGTAGGATAGTCATAGGTGGTATTATGACTACTATTGCTAGATTTTTGGGTGTTGAGCCCAACCCTGATGATAGAGTTTTTGGGTCCAAGCGGCTTGATCAAGCTGCTTTTGAAATTATGAACTTTTGTAAACTTGAGGTTAGGCGTTTATGTTGGATTTACCTTGGGGATCGGCTTTTACTTTTTCCCAATGTTGATCGAACCACCCTACTTCACTACGCTAACCTTTATTGGATACCTGGCGATAACGAGGTTGTTTCACCTGCACCCCATCATCCAGCCCCTTATTCTAGTCAAGCAGGACCTAGTTCTTCCTCTCAACCCCCCTCCTGACTATACCAACCTCCAAGACACCCTTAGATCAATTCAAGAGGAGCAAGTTTTTCTTCGAGCATTTGTTGCTTATGAGAACACTGCTCTTCGAGACTTTATCCAAGATCGCCATGATGAGTTTTGTGGGATACTTGCTACCCAGACACAGTATTTTCAGGACTATAGGGTATGTCTAGAGACCTGACAGAATTGGCATATCTCTTATGGCCAATCATCCCATCCTCCACCACCACCTCCTTTCTGATTGCTCTATGCTACTCCCCTTCTTTTTTCTATTGTCTGCCCACATTGAGGGCAATGTGTGATACAAGTATGGGAGAGTTAGTCGTTATATTTGGCATCTGATGCCTGTCTTGGTTTGGTGTGCTTGTGCTTTGTATATATTGTTTGTGGCAGTTTTTTGAGTTTTTGATTTAGGTTTTAGTTTTATTTAGCAGTATTTTAGTAGTGAATTTAGTTTAGTTCTCATTCTACGTTGCATTCCAGTTTTTTACTATTTTCTTTCTCTTATTAGCTTCTTTTGCATTTTAGTTTGCATTGTTATTAGGATCATGCATATATTAAAAAAAAGCATTAAAAACAAAACAATTCTCCGATGATGATCTTTCTAGATTTGGAAGACTTTTATGGTTTAGTTTGATCTTTTGATTCACCCAAATTGTGCATAAAATTTTTGTGAATGAGTTTTCGAAATGAGCTCCATGTTTTGACCACATGTTGGATGCTAATTGATTTACCCCATAAGTCTTCACATGAATTTTGGCATGTGTTTACTAGTGAGCTACTTTTGATCTTGGTAGACATCCCGTGAGATTTTGAGCTTTTAGAGGCTATTTATCAATTCAGTCTCATGTTTCTTTCATGTGTGACTCTTGATGTCATTTCTCTAGAACTTGCTTTTATTCTTATTCAAAATCACATTTTGGATATGCATTTAGGCAATATGATTGAGGCATTTTTCTTTGATTTATTAAACCCCATGGCCAAATAGCCACCCTTTTTGTGTATTGTATCCCTTATTGGCCCGTTTGATCCTATATCTGATTTTCTTGATTTGAACCTCCTGTTACAGCCCATGGTCACATACTTGTTTTATCCGTAAGCCAAGACTAGATGAGCATTTCATTCTTTTGCATCAAATTTGATAGGGCACTAGTAAAGTGGATTGTTATCTTTTAGTGAATTTTGGTTGTTTGGTGAAGGGATGTGAGATTTTGATAAATCTTTTGTTTCATTGTACAAAGCTTGGAGAAGAGTTAGAACTTAGAGTTCGTTGTGGATTCCCCTTTGGCTATCCTTTTTGGACAAAAAAAAAAAAAAACAAAAGCCAAAAAAAAACCAATAAGCAGAAAAAAGAAAAAAAGAAGACAAAATGGCCGGAAAAAAGTGTTAGCCTTATTAGGATTGTAAATTATTTGTAATTTTCGACTCTTTCTCTCTTCAATAAGGGATTTATTAGAATTCTTTAGCTCTTAGTCTCTGGCTTTTAGCTCCTGATTTTCAAAATATTTGTTCCCCTCTTATATTTACCCATGGCCCCATTACAACCTTATGAAAGTCATCATGATTGTCTAGTGTGTTTGCATATTAGTGATGGCGAATTTGAGAGTCTTGTTAAAGTTATAATAGATTTGAGTCTAAGGACTGAGAATTGAGAGAACCTTAATTATTATTCACCACATGAGTGATGAGAGCCATATAACTATAGTGAGGTTCTATCGGCCTTGCTAGCCTATTCAAATGATTTTTATATCTTTTTCGGCTACCTGTGGATTAGCTTTACCATTTGAATAGGGAGGTTTGACAGATTAGGGAATGAAATTTTCGAAAACCTTTTGACAGACCACAATGTCAAACTTGAATCAATCTCCCCCAAATTGTCAAATACAGCCATTTCAACGTATGAAACAACAGTTGTTTGAGTATAGTTCAGGCTAATCTTTCAAGTTTGACATTGCTTAAGGACAAGCAACAGTTCAGGCATAGGGAGGTTTGACAAGTGCTTAATGTATACATCATTTTAGGGCTATTTTGCTTATTTTTTGGGAGAGCTATGTGCTTAATGTTACTATTTATACTCCTATTCTCGATTTATACTTGAGTATAGTTGTTTAATACATTTTGCAGGATTTTAGGCCTTTTTACCCAGCACTTGACCCTTAATGGATGTATTTTGACCTCCTCCACAGACAACTACGTGCTGCTACACCCGTGGAGTAAGAAAAGAGTAGAAAACCAGTTCGAGCCCTGACCACGGTCGGACCGTGGTGAGGGGTGAAACTGTTGCCTCTTCATTTTCCTTCGGCTGTGCAGCTGAAAATGTCTTGGTTTTCCTATAAAAGGGCGTCGTGCAGCAGGAGCAAGCAAGCAAGTAAGAGTAGCATAGTTTATCTTATTTCTCAAATTTCTTAGTTTGATTATTGTTTTGGTGAGAAATCTTAAGAGTGAGTGTTTGAGCTTGAGGCGGTTTTGAAGCCCTTGGTTGAAGGCTATTCTCAATTAAGCCCTTTTTATCAGATTTCGTAAAACAGTGGTTAGTTGTTTGATCTTCTATCATGTGCAAGTAGTTTAATTTTTGTTTAGGGATTTAGTAGTTTATGAAGGTATAATTGGATGATGTTTTAATCTTTAGAATTGTGCTTATTTTCATGATCGGTTGATTTTATTCTATGAAGTGATTATCATTTGTGAGTAGATTTTTGGCCAAAGTTTACTTTCACACTTGAAACAATCGAGTGAAAAACTGAAAGGTGACTTGATTGTTGTACTACTTGATAAAACCTGACGTTGAGTCGTCTCGAAAGAGAGATTTGTATGGTAGGAGGACATAGAAAGTAATTAAAGATATTTAACTTAAATTAAGACAAATTAGTTCGAAAGAACAACTTTTGCTTTGTTTAGGAAAATTTGGTTGATTTCGAAAGAATAGGCCAAATTTTTGGATAGTTTGCAATTTCTCGAGATTAGCCAATTAGAGAAAAGCACATGTTTGTCATTTCGATCCAATCACTTATCATAACTACATGAATTTCTAGACATTTTTCCTTAATTGATTTCAAAATTAGTGAATTAGAAATTATTAAATCGAAACCATTTGAATTAGAATTTTACTTAGCATATTCTGATAGACAAAACTCGATAAATTACATTAGTCCATGAGGAACGATATCTTTTTATCTATACTACGACTACTCGTGCGTTTACGGTAGCGTATAAGAACCCAACTTATTTTCGGCCTCTTTGAGCCTTGGTTTGTCTAAATGATGCTTAATTAATCATAATTCTAGGAGAATTATTTCATCAGATCTAGTTAATTAGAATTCTACCTGGATTAATTCACCCACTTAGATTAACCTTAACGGGATTACAATTAAGTCTCCTTTCTCTACACCGATTTAGACTATCACCTCAACCTATAAAAAAGGGGCAGCCCTCAGGGGTTAGAGACATCAATGAGGCATCATTTCAGCATCAACTAGACACCAGAAGTTAACATTAGTGGGAGAATTGAAAAAATGCTAAGAGACTTTCTGGTAGATAAATACTAGAAATTAGAGAGGCAAAATCCCAAGCGAAATACTTCATGTATTGAGGAAATTGAGAAGGTGATATCAGATTAATGAAAAGGACATCAGTTTTCTAGTTTCTCAAGTAAATAAGCTAAGTTATTATGTATCCTGATGGCATAATTCCAATCCTTCCTCTATCCTTTCACCTTATTTCTTTTATGATTTTTGATTTCAAATTGCTAAAGATGTAGTCTTTAGTTAGTTCCCCACCCGCTATAATTTCTTACATTATTTTGAATTTTTTCTAAACTGGTATTATACTTTTGCTTATATTATTCAGTGCCATTCATGCTAATCTGCTACATGACTATGTGATCATGTAATTAAGATATGATTTTTCATATGAAATAGTAGAGGGCGATGATGTGATGCACCCCATCATATCATCGTACCATCTCCCCTAAATCTGGATCCTTAGGTCAAGCTTATGGAGTTAAGATGGTCTCCACATTAGGGATTATTCGAGGGCCTTTCTAAGACATTTATAAAGTGAAATCACTTGTCTCTTTCAGCATCGTTTTGGTCATCCCTATCAGTTTATGATTTGTTTCGAAAAATAATTTTGGTTTGTAAGTTTTTCATAAAAACTCACTAGCGACTTTGTTTTAATTAATTTCATTGCTTTCATCTTTTCACTTTCACTTTCACTTTTTATTTTATTCTATTTTTAAGGTAGAAGGTTTCTAATCTGAGACTGTATAGCTGCTTGGACCAGGATTTGGGCTCAGCAATGGCCTTCTTAGATTAGGCTAGCTGCCCAGCACCTAGATCAAGCAGTTAGAATTGTGTGGGAGCAGAGCAGGCTGCTTGACCTTGGCTGAGGAACCCACCCTGGATAAAAATTCTTATCCAATTTCTTGGATCAGTTTCCACAGATCTGTCAAATTCTAATTCCTGAAAAAAGAGAAGAAAATTAAATTAACAATCAGTTTAAAAAAAGAATAATAGACATCCAACGAAATAAAGTGTGAGCATTCATAGGAAATGGCAACTTGGGGTAGGCCTCCAGTGTCCTTTGTCCCTACAATAATACATGTAAAACAATGTGGCGATTAATCATGAAGCATAAATTTATTTTTTTTCTCTGCTTTAAAATCATATCATCATATCATATATCATATCATATATCATATACATATATATTAAAAGTTGGATTGAACTCATGTATGAGCGACATGTGGGATACCATATAGAATGCCATCTAGGGTGCCACTTGGGATAAGAATGTCATGTAGGATAGTAACTTAAAAGTGTTCTATCATGTAATTAAGATGGATGTAGGTTATCGATACAATTTTAATTCAATTTAATGTTAACTTTTCTCATATGTTATGACTAATTAGTAATTGAATTTTGTCTTAAGAAACTCAAATATAGAACAAAGAAATGATTTAGATGTTTCCCAAGAAAAAAAAAAGTGAAGTGTGTTAGACATTATTTTTGAGGTAAGCGTATATTGGACATCTAAATCTAAACATATTTATTTTTATATATTTATTTTTGAGTGAATATATCATGAGTTGATACTTGAATGCTTATTTTGCATACTATAAAGTTTGATTGCTTAAACATGTCACATAATTAGATTTAGATAATATAAAATACATTATGACCTTAATGTGATTGTGGATTTTGGTTGCGACTACTTTAAGTTGGTACGATATTTAGTTTCTTTTCACATTGTAGCTTACATTCACGATATTAAAAAAAATGTTTTAGCAATTTATTCAATTTATATTTCACTTGAGATTATACTTTGAGCTCAAAAATCACATAATATAATTAGTTCTTTTGCCAAATTTAAATTTAAATTTAATAGATAAATTAATATATAAGAGTAATTTATCTACATTTCCATAATAGACCATAAGTGCCTTTATAAATTAGTAGTACTCCCCTCCCAACAGAACGTTAAAAGTTTTCCTAAATTCAAAGTGTACTAAAATTTCTTCATCTGCTACTAATCTCCTTTCTCCTTTTTTTATTTTTTTCATTTTTCTTTGTTGGTTTTTTCCCCTAATAATTATGCACCAAAAGAGACAAAATTAAGGTCAAAGACTTGTCTATTTTTCTGTTACTATTGTCAACAATTTTCTCATGCTTCGTTAATCATGAGAATAATCAATCAAATTTATTTTTATTCAAACCATGATTCAAATAGTTGAAAGGACCATGATCACAATTTAATAATATCAAATGTGCCATTAAATTATTGAAATAATCTACACCGGACAATCGAAGTAAGTGTATGCATAATGAATACAATTAAACTAATAGAAATCTCTAGGAAATAAATGCACCTTTTGTAATGACTATTAGTTTTAAATGGCATGCATGGCCCTATGAACTTGACATTTGGTTCACATGTGCTAACTAATCTTTTGCTGATTTATTCTTATTCGTAAATTACCTTAATATTTCATTTAAATGTCCATCTTTAATATTATATAACCTTTGCTAGATACCTCATTATTTCATTTTAATGCTCACCTTTAATTATTATATTATATATTATTTTTGAAATTAATTACCTCATTATCCCGGCTACTATTAATTTTACTTAGAGTTTATCTTAATTTGTAATTCCTATAAATAGGGACTTAATTTTGTAGTATCTCATTTAACTTTGTGTTGTCATTTGACCCCAAAAAAAAAAAAAATTTGTCCCCATATAATTCTTAGTTATGGATGGATACAAAAATAAATCCTAACAAGCATTGGTTGGATAAAACGGAAGAATCTTATTCTTTTCTAAATCAATGTCAGAATTAAGATTACAATCCATATAATTGTCTTACACTTATCTGAGACAAAGTGACCATTCGTATTAAAAAGAAGGAAATTTTCTTTTAATGTTTGTTGTGCAATGACTATATATAAATGAAAAGTAAGGACAATCGCTGAAATATGTAGGAGTTTATCTTATAAAATCGGTATTAAATTATATACAACTAAATTGCAGCATCACAGGTGACTTCACTAGAGGGTTTGAAGTTTATCATTAAATATGACAATACTATGAAAGACACACAAGAAACGTTGTGTACAAAGAAGCATCCAACAATTTATTAACGGTATGTATGCACTCAAAATAACTTTACTACTACAAATTATCCAAAAAAAAAGACTAATTGATAATGTAAATCTTTTAGCATTAGTAAACTCCTATAAAATGTTGGTTTTAATTATGCAAAGACCATAACATATTATGATTCTTACAATTAAATATAATCGGAGATTAAAATAAAAACAATTAATAAATTCCTCCAATGTTGTGAAGGCAGCTCCAGGCAGATGCGATATACCAGAAGTCCACAATTAAAATGTCTTATTGTAGGTAAGTATAAATCAACCAAAATACTATTGTGTATTTTTTCACTAAATGTATAAGCATGTAAAAAATCATTACATGCATTTAACAACACATCATTGATGACAAGTAGTTAGGAACAAATGAAAAATCAAAACCTAACTTAGTATAATATATGTTACTTTTGCAGGCTACTTAATCTGAGAACGAAAGTTTGTGACTAATGGATAATGAAGACAAGAAATCTGATATGTTATTAATAGAACTATTTTTCATACATTACACTTCACATTACCATATGATGTATGTTTGAAAATAAAGTCCAAGTTTAAGAAAGACAACATTAAATTACTAAAAATACTATGGTTTTCCTTTGCTCCTTTGCTCCCACCATCAATATGATTATTTCACAAAATCATTTTAAACTTTAAAAAAATCATGCAATGTCAAATCACACAATATCTTAAAACAAAAAAATTAAAAACTTCTTGACTAACAGGATTAAAAAGATAGACTGTACATCAAAAATTTAAGTACATATAATTAAGGTGACATCATATGAAATAAAGTCATGAAAAAAGTGCTACCATCAAATCCATAGAACTGGTATAGCATAAGATGCTGAAACTTATCATCCAATAAGTAATATCCATCGTGTAACGCACAGGTAAAAAACTAGTATAATATAAAAGTGAATGATACGAATGAGTTGGTGATAGATTGACAAGTGTCTCATTATTAATAACTACCTTCTTTTTTCTTTTATTTTTCTTTAATTCTAAATGTAATAATGATAAGAATTTAATGTTCTTTTTTACTTCTAAAATTTAAAAGTAGAAAACAGTTTTACAATTAGATTTAGTTTACAATAAATAGCTTGAGTGCTCAAAAATGGCTTTACTTAAAATGATAAAAAACAATAAAAGTATTATTGCTATAGTAAAGATTTCATGTACTCTTTTACTCATGCAATTTAACAAGTCAAAAATGATTTTATAGTTAAATTTAGTTTGTAAGTAATAATAACTATAGATTAATATGATCATTTACTTATAGAGCTTCAGAAGTAAAAAAATGGATTTACTATATAATGAAGTAAAACAATAAAAGTATTAATCTTTTTGCAATTATTTTAGCAATTATAAACATTAGCGGCCAAATAATAAAATAAAAAATTAATAAAAATTTAGTATCCTTTACTCATTTCAATGTTAATCAATTCAATTTGACAATGCAGAATGTGTACTGTAAAATCATGTAATTACTATTTAAAAATATCATCAGTTATTGATAATTAGAAAATTCAAATAACTCTTGCGAACAAAATGCATGCACTTAATTATTTTATAATTACCCCAATAAAGAGTAAAACTTACATAAATGAAAAAATAATATTTATTAAAAAAATAAAAGTGAATGTAATGATAATACAATAATTTTGATAAGCAAGCTTTCTTACTCAATATAATAATTTCATAAATTATTTAAGATACTTTTTATTTGAAGCAACTACATATAGATTATAGATTATAGGTTCATGTGAGTCACATGACCAGAATGAAAGCTATAAATTCACGATTCTATTGAAAACAGCTACATATCGATTATAGGTTCATTGTTGTATTACTATTTTCTTAGAATTTATGCAAATCTAATATTTAAATCATTATCCAACAATGTTAAATATTATAATTTCATTGATATTTATTTTAAAATTTTATTTGTTTAAATAATTGTCGTGTGTTATAGTATATTTTAGATGTGCCTAATGACAAATTATGTTTATTTCATTGTTATTAAATAGACACTAATAAAAATTTACGCGAAGCACGGGATTCAACCTAGTATTTTAGAAAATTGTATCCATTTAATTAAGGTTTCATCATTTTGACAATCTCACACCCTTTATTTGGTAGTCATTTGAATTCGATCATTAAGTTGTTTTGTCCTGTGTGGAATAAACAAAATTATAAATTGAGGAATTATAGAAGCCAAAGATCCCTCGATCTTTTTCCATTCTAAAATAGATATCAAATTTGCACCAACTAATATACCATAATTAGATGTAAAATATCATCGTGAAATAAGAAAGTTTTAATGATAAAAATTAAAATCAACTAGTCACATGAATCCGCTGTACTTTTGGTGTGCTTTAATCAGGCAGGGCTGGGGGCAGCGGGGGGCTGTGACCCTCATGATTAAAAAATTATTGCATACAATTTAGTAGGTCAAGCTTGCAGTATATGAATACAGAGCAGCTGACACAGTTGTAAGTTAATGTTGAATGGCGATGCGTGTTCGATATTGAATCCTCAAAACTTGATCAATTGAAATATTTAACACCCGCATGTAATACGATATTTAATTTTCATTATTTGCTCTTCTTTTTTTATTTTTTTTTTGGTTAGTGTTATTTTATATATATATATATATATATATATATATATATATATATATATATATATATATATATATAATATATCAAACTTGTTCCCTGAAGCAATTAGTAAGATTTTATTTAAAAATAAAAATTTCAACAATATGTGATTTAAAGTTATCGTAATAAATTGTGTCTTTTCAACTATGTCAGTGAAAAAAAAATAAATTAAAGATATATTAATATTATTATTTCTAAAAATTTATATTATGAGATTAATTATAATATTTTTAAAAATATTTTAGTTAAAATTTAAAACAACCCGTGCATAGCACAGGTTTAAGGCTATTGATATATAATCTTCGAAACATATAAATTTGACAAATCCCATGTAGATTTCCTTATGAAACACGGCAATTTCTAATAGGCTCCTAGGAACACATTCTCTTATTGTCTGAATGTATATATATTTGTCATGCGTGTATTTGTGATACATTAATTTTTTAATATATATTTTCTGTTTTGACTCTTAGGAGCACGTGCTTCTAAGGGTATGATATAGGTATTGATGAAAACTTCCCCTGTAGAATTTTTGTTTTTATCTCATCTAAAGTTGGAAAATCTTAAAACTTCTGTTTAAAAAAAAGAAATAGGTCAAAAAATCCGAAAATATTACCCATTGAATGTAAATATTATATCCAAAAAAGTTGAACATTTTATTTTAAAATTTTTTTGTTGAAAAATGTTTTCAGTTAAATGCTATGTTCATTTACAATTGAAATTAAATTAAATTGTAATTAAAATATTAAGAAATCACATCCTACAAATGTATTTTATGATATTTAGAAATTTAGAATTTTACATGTATGACATTCATGGGATGCGTAACATAATCCCAAACTATATCACACCTATATTATATAAATGGGTATCACAAACTTCCACCATTTGTTTTCACACAGAGGCTTCCACTAATGGCATCAAGGACCCAAATCATGAAAAAGATTAGTGGGCTAACTGGGACCATAAATATGAACCATATGTGAATGAGTTTAGCCATCAATACCAAATAATACAACTCAAGTTTCCTTCAAAGCGGGTCAAATATAGTCATTGGAATTTCTTCAGCCTCCATCAAAGCGTGTCCTGTGAGGAGTTCTGATCCTTGCTATATCAGTCTTCATTCTAGTTACCTTCAATTTGGTTTTTTTTAAAAAAAAATTACGAATGATTTCATAAGGTCTTCTATTCATGCATTGCATGCCTATGACAAACAAATGTGCGCATTCAATTCCAACATTTGGGAGGATGCCAATTGGAAGAAATATCTTCAAAGAAGTCGCAAAGCTTTCACTATTAGAGAATGTAGAAATCATCATGAAACCGAAGCCAACATTAAACACTTAAATCCTACGTTGTGCTGACAACCTAAAGTCATGCGACCCACGTTATACCTGTTGCGATCCCATGTATTGCTGTTTCGATGTGCTTCAATTGCGATTCAAGTGTTGTTGAGGCTCATCAAAATTGCTGAAATTGAGGCACACACTATGTTCATGGTCCATCCACGTTCAACAATTTTTGTGTGCTTGTTGTATGTTAGTATCCTACCCCTATGTTTTTATATTTTTTTTCTATTTTTGGGTCAACATCCCACCATTATGCAGTGTTTATGTACTTATTACATGTTTAGTTATCTTAATTACCATATAGTTGCATAAATAAAATTTCCTACCATTATGTGTAAACAATTTCAAATCATCACCAACAATCTATCATTTCTGCCATGATTATGCCATGGAAAGCTAGAAATTGGTGCAACTTTTCACTTGTTATGGCAAAAAATTTTTGTCAATACATACACAATTGGATTATAGCCTGAACTTATAGAATATTCTAGAGAATGCGGACAAATTTATTTTCTTGCAAAAAGTTTTTGTCATGTTTCGAATAATTATTTTTCGTAGAATTTTAGTGCAATTGAGAAAGATGTTATTGCTATAATTCTTTTCGGAGTAGAAGTGACGAAGGAAGCCCCCAAGAGAGCTTGAAGGCCAAGACATTTCTATTAACACATAGGAGAGGGACATATATTAGGTATCCGCAAAAGTGAGGCTGGATGGGATCATCTTGACCCATAGAGGAGTCTTGAGTGACGTTGCGAGACAGCGTTGTGTGGTATATCTAAGCGTCCGAAATCATAGGGCATGTGTGTGTTGAGAGGAATTAAAGATGGATTTTTTTAAGGAATTAAACATGGCAATTGGGTTATGTTGGCCACCATTTGGCCCTCCAAAACCTCTTGTTCTATTCTCAAAACCATCGAAAGCAATCATCAACTCAATAGACTCAACTTTATTTCATGAAATTTGGAAAAACACAAAAAATACATCCCAGCATAAAAGTGATAAAAGTGGCCAAATCACTATAAAATGTTTAAATATTCCCTAAACTGCTAGCATATATCTTATAGCCCTATGCAAAATGGATAAAAAAAAGCGGATTTTTAAAGCTAGATGTGTGGTGTTTCATGAGTTCCATGTTTTTTTGTATGCTAATGTCACAATTGAGCCCGCAATTACATCAATTTGCCCAGTTTTAACACAATTGCCAAGTAAAAAATACCGCAAGCACACGGTGTAGATATAGCTAGCAACTGGCCAGTACAGGTCATGTCCACAGGGAGTTGTGTTTCCAATTAGCAAAGCCAATTCAAGTGTTTCAAGCTAGGTAAAACCAAGGGTGATAAGAAGTAGAACTAAACTAAAACAAACAAAAAGGACTATGATTATGATTAATTCTAAGGTAGACCAACTAATCAAGTCAAACCTTCACATTCCCAAGCTATCCTAGCATTTAGAGATGACCGATTGCACCATCAAAGTCACCTAAGCTCTCTTCCAAGGGTGAAATGCTAGTTTAATTATTCTAACTACCTATTTTCGTAGAGTTAGCTCAACTAAACTACAAGAGTCGCAACCTAAGACCTAGCTAAGATTCAAACTATTGTCATGTCTAAATGATAGCTATCCTCCCTACCTACAATAGACAATTAACTTTACCATTCAGCGCAAGTCAATTACTTCAAAATAAAGATGAAAGTTCTATCAAGCATTTCATCGAACACTTGGTGTGCGTGAGAGAAAACCCTAAATTCACCATAAACAAGATAGGCTAAGGCTTATACAAAATCAACTAGCCATCTTAAGGGTCAATCGCAACCAAAGATAATAATTGAAGCAAAATTAAATATCAAAAAGCACAGAAAAAATAAAGAACTAATAGCAAAGAAACTAAAAGCATGAAGCTAAGAGAGAAAGAGAAGAGGAACATAGACTTGAATCTCCAAATCAATCAATCTTGTACAAAATATACAAAAACCTAAGCTAATTTATTCACTGCCAAATGAGGTTTTAAAGAGGCTAACAATAACCGTAGTCGAGCCTTCCAAGACCCAAGGATAAAAGACCGCCTAAAATATTGAAAATTTTCACATAAATAATCTCTAAATGCCAGTTGGCAGGGTCATGAAAAAAGTGAGGCCAACAGTGCAAAATTTATGAGAAAGATGCATGCATGTGCAAAAGTGCACGGCCAACCATGCAAATTTCTAGGAGAGATGCATAACCACGTAAAAAGTGCATGGCCAGTCAGGCATCTTTTCTACTTTTTCGCTGCATTTAGAAATTTTGTACGGTCGTGCAAAATTGCACTGTAGACCGTGTCGGGCTTCTTTTTCCCCTTAAATCTTCACTTGATTTTTTCCATTTTGAACCCGGTTCTTGCCAGCTCTAGGATTAATATTATTTCCTACAAAGTAAACCAAAATCAGATAAGAATTCTAGAAATTAAAATTTATTAAGGGCAAAAGTAAGATAAATGAGGGTATAAATTATGATATTTTTGGAGTGAACAAATAACCTCCACACATATTTTTTCTCATCCTCGAGCAAAACAAATAAAAACTAACCTAAGGACCCAACTCACTTTCATAAGAATCATAGTTGCATTTAATGTATGCAATAAGCCCTTTAAGCCTTAAGCTCCCCCAAGAGGACGAGTGATGTATTGTGAGGATTTGTAAAATATGTGCCCACAAAATCTTAAAAAAGAAAAAGAAAAAAGGAAGGCAAAATATAAATCTTTTTGGTTTTACAAACAAAATAAAAATATATACACAAGAGAGAGAACTATACACATTTCAACTAACAAAATTACCCTTGCAACACAGATATTAACCTGTATATAAATAGAATATATACATCAAGGCTCTTAATTCCTATGGATTTCATTAGAGCACCAACTTTTCATCCCATTGTACATTAAAACTTTGAATTCATCCTAGTGCTTGGTGTGCAAGTTCATTATCATCTTAGGAGTTAAGCTTACTAGAATTTGATTTAATCTCCACTTGCTGATGCAAACTACATTATGGGCTTACTAACTTGTAAAGCAAGCTTTCCTAGTAGCAATTTTGCCCTAAAGCGTGATACCCAGTAGTGCATGCATCAAAATGGATACTTGTCATTCTTGACTCTAATACAATTTTAACTCTTCTTTTTATTTTTTTATTTTTATTTTATTTTTCTAAAAACAAAAACAAAAGTAGATATGCACAAAATCAAGTAGATGAGTCAATCATGGAAGACTAGATTGCATAGCAATAATGGACTTTTGGAGTTAGAATTGAGGCCTAGAGTGATAACACTTAGGACAAAGATCTATCATGCATATCATGCTTGCATACAAGCTAATAGTCAGAGATGATCAATTGCAGTATCAAAGCTCAAGTAAGCTCTCTTTCAAGGATCAAATGCTAGTTTAGTTGTTCTAACCACCTATTTTTATGGAGTTATCTCAATTAAACTATAATAGTAGTAACCCCAAACCTATTTAAGATTCAAATTATTTTCATGTCTAAATGCTAGCTATCCTTCCTACCCACACTAGACAATGAACTTTACCTTTCGGCACAAGTCAATTACGCCAAAACATGGATGAAAGTTCTGTCACACATTTTATCAAACATTTGACAGGCGTGGGAGAAAACTCTAAATTCAAGCACAAAGAAGACAGGCTAAGGCTTATACAAAATCAACTAGCTGCCTTAACGGCCAATCATTACCAAAGATAACAATTGAAGCACAATTAACTATAAAAAACACAAGAAAACAAAGAACTAATAAACTAGCCTAAAAGCATGAAACAAAAGAGAGAAAGAGAAGAGGAACTTAGGTTTTAATCTACAAATTGATCAATCTTGGACAAAATATATAAAATCCTAGGCTAATTTATTTACCACCTAATGATGTTTTGAAAAGGCTAACAATAGCACTAGTCGAGCCCCCTAAGACCCAAGCAAGAATGGTCCACCTAAAATAATGACAATTTCAACATAAATAATCCCCGCATGTCAGTTGGCAAGTTTGCACGGCCATGGAAAATTGTTGGAATAGACATAAGCTCGTACAAAATTTGCGAGAGAGACGCACGATTGTGCAAAAGTGCACGGTCAGCCGTGCAACTCTCGAGTTTCGCTCAGTGATTAATATGCACGGTCAGGACAAAAGTTCACGGCCAGCCGTGCTTCTCTTCCACTTTTGAGTTGCTTTTAGAAACTTTGCACAATTGTGGAAAATTGCACGATAGGCTGTGTTGAGCTTTTTTTCTGTATTCACTTTATTTTCACTGTTGTAAACCCGATTCTTGCCAACTTTAGTATTAATACTATTTTCTACAAAATAAATAAAAATTAAATAATAATTATACTAATTAAAATTTACTAAGGGCAAAAGTTAGGTAAATGAGGGTATAAATTATGATATTTTTGGATTGAACAAATACGCCCACATCTATCTTTTTCTCAGCCTCGAACAAAATAAACAAAAACTAACCTAATGACCTAACTCGCCTTCGTGGGAATCATGGTTGCATTTAGTGTATGCAACAAACCCTTTAAACCCCTTGCTTTCCCCAAGTAGACGAGTGAGGTCTCATGAGAGTTTGTAGAAAATATGCCCAATAAATCTTGGAAAAGAAAAAAAGGAAAGCAAAAGGGAATATCTTTTTAGATTTACAAGCAAAACACAAATATATATACAAGGAAGACAACTGTACACATTTCAACCAGCCAAATCAACCTTGTAACAAAGATATTAACCTGTACATAAATAGCATATGCACATCAAGACACTTAATCCCTAAGGATTTCATTAGAGCACCTGCTTTTCACCCACAGTACATCAAAACTTTGAATCTAGCCTAGTGCTTGGTGTGCAAGTGCGTCATCATCTTAGGAGTTAAGCTTACTAGAATTCAACTCAATTTCACTTGACTAACACAAACTACATTATTGACTTACTAACTTGGAAAGCAAGTTTTTCTAATAACAATATTGCCTTAAAGGGTGGCACCCAGTAGCGCCTACCTCAAAAGAGATACTTGTCATTTCCAACTCTCATACAATTTAACTCTTTTTTTATTTTTAAATTTTATTGTTTTATTTTTCTAAAAGCGAAAAAAGTAGCTATGCAAAAATCAAGTAGGGAGTCAATCATGGAAGACTGAGACCTAAGATAACGATAATCTATAAATAAGGACTTAATTGCAAAGTATAATGGACTGTGGGAATTAGAATTCGGGCCTAGGATGTTGGACTTAGGACCAAGATCTATCATGTACGTCATATTTGTATACAAGCTAATAGCCAAGGTACAAGGGATCAAAGTTAATTAAGATAGTACAAAACTCCATAAAACTGCTAAAACACATTTGTTTTGAAAAAAATTTTCGATTTTTTTCTTTGTCAAATGTTTGAAGCATGACTTCTACTCCCCCACATCTAAATCTCAAAATGTCCGCATTGGGCACACCAACAAGACACATATACATAAAACAAACCCACGATAATAAATGTACGAAAATCAGAGACAAGCTAGAAAAAGGAAAAAGATTTATACAAAATAAAAATAAAGAAAGAGAAGGGAATGAATTTACCAGGCTAGGTGTTGGGTGCACCTAAAATACTACCTTTATAAGACGATGGTACGGAAGTTTAGATGAACATTAGCCCCTCCTCCTTATCTCAAGATCCAAGTCACCAATTCAGATGCCGTCAAAGCTCGTAGGAGTTTGTCGAATGCATGAGCATGCAACTCAAATGTATGTAAGTAAGAGCACACAAACATTAATCTAGGAATGATAAAAAGTGCTCTCTGAAACTTACCAAATGCCTTGGAAAAATAACTAGAATAATTGAATGTAATAGTCAACATGATTTTTCCAGGTATATCCTCTACGTACAAAATATAAGGACCAAGGGAGGGGTCATGCCCTCGAAAGGTACCAACGGACTCAGAGGAATTAACCTCATTCCGCTTAAGTACAACATGAGAATCAGCAGGTGGCGGACGACAACACTTTGGGGAAGGACATGGTAGTGAATATGAAGAAAACGCAGGGAAAATGTCGAGAGGATCGGGTGATACATGGTCAATAAGATCAGGACTAGGTTAAACTATAACCACAACATCCACACATGACCTCCCTATAGAGTCTCATCGAGATTATGCACCTCAATAAAAAAATAATCAAACTCGCAACATACGTCATCCTTTTCAACACTAGCATCAACACCAAATGTCCCACCTACCTTGAACTTTGTTGGCTGAGCTAAAGGGAAAGGTGGATCAGGAAAGGACATGATAAATGCAATGTGGTCCCCAAGTGTACTACGTAGGGGTGGAGCAACAAGCACTAAAATAGTTGAGGGAGGGTCAAGTACTTCTTTAGTCCGTACTCTAGAGTAGGAAAGGACGCACCATTATCACAATAATTAGCATCAAGTTTAGAGGAACTAAACCTGAGGTAGGTCTCATGTGATAGGTCATACTCTTGTATATAATTAGTAAACTAAACTTGTTACTCCTTCATTGTCTCTATCATCATGCTAGCAAGCCTACCAAAACTATGAACAGAAACATGATAAAGAGAAGAATTACTATTATGGCCAGAGTAATGGCAAATCTCACACACCAAAGGGACATAATAAGGGATGTAGGGGGATCGAGTGTAAGAATTTGCACAACTAGTCACAAATTTATAAGCATCCCTAGCCAACCACTCAAGCAAATCCTAAGCATCATCAATGTCTCTAGCGTAAAAATTCCAATGCTCCAAAAGAGTAAAGGTCTCACAATTCACATCCTCATAGACTGCATTCAAAATTTTTCACTTGTCCAAGTAATAAGCACAATGAGCAAGAGAAGCATGTCTATCATAATATCTCTAGAATAATTCATACTCATATTGAGGAAAATGGGAAATTGAATTTTTTTTTGAAATTTTTATTTTTGAAATTTTTTAATTTTTCAAATAAAAGCCTAGTCTCGAATACTCAACTAAGCTTCAATATTGAAAAGCAATAAGTGCCGGACAATGATGCCAAAAACATGTTGAGTTCAAAATACCAAAACCACAAGGTGTAGCTGCAGCTGGCAACCGACAAGCACGGGTCATTTTCACATAGAGTTGTGTTTCCAATTATCAAAGCCAATTCAAGTGTTTCAAGATAGGCAAAACTAAGGGTAATAAGAAGTAGAACTAAACTACTGAGACAAACAAAAAGGACTTTGGTTACAAATAAACATAAGATAGACCAACTAATCAAATTAAACTTTCACCTTTCCAAGTTATGCTAGGTTTCAGAGATGATCCTAAGCCCTCTTCCAAGGGTCGAAGGCTGGTTTAATGGTCCTAGCCACCTATTTTCATGAAGCTAGCTCAATTAAACTATGAGAGTAGTAACCCAAGACCTACCTAAGATTCAAACTATCTTCATGTCAAAATGCCGGCTATTCTCCCTACCCACACTAGACAAATAAGTTCACCTTTTAGCATAAGTAAATTATGCCAAAACATGGTTGAAAGCTCTTTCAAGCTTTCCATCGAACATTTTGCGAGCGTGAGAGAAAACTCTAAGTTCAAGTATAAACAAGATAGGGTAAGACTTAGACAAAATCAACTAGCTATCTTAAGGGCCACTCAATACCAAGGACAACAATCGAAGCACAATTAAATATCAAAAACACAATGATAAAGAACTAATAAACCAACAAATAAACTAAAAGCATGAAACAAAAGAGAGAGAAGAGAGGAACTTGGGCTTGAATCTTCAAATCAATCGATCTTGTACAAAATATACAAAAACCTAAGAAAATTTATTTACTACCTCATGGGGTTTTGAATAGGCAAACAATAGTTAAGCCCTCCATGACCCAAGCAAAAAAGGCCCACCTAAAATAATGACAATTTTTACATAAAAATAATCCCAAAATGTTGGTCGTCTAGTTTGTACAGCCATGCAAAATTTCAGGGAAAGACGCACAGTCGTGAAAAAGTGCACGGTCAGCCGTGCAATTCTTGGGTTTTGCTCACTAATCAAATGGTCGAGACAAAAGTGCACGGCCAACTGTGCATCGCTTTTTAGCCGCTTTTAGAAAACTTTCACAATTGTGCAAAATTGCACGATAGACCGTGTTAGGCATTTTTCCCTTAGATCTTCACTTGTTTTTCACCGTTTTAAACCTAGTTCTTGCCAACTTTAGGATTAATATTAATTCCTACAAAATAAACAAAAATCAAATAAGAACTCTAGAAATTAAAATTTATTCAGGGCAAAAGTTAGGTAAATGAGGGTACAAATTACGATATTTGTTGGACCGAAGAAATACCCCTACACCTATCTTTTGCTCAACCGCGAGCGAAATAAACAAAACTAACCTAAGGGCCTAACTCAATTTTGTACGAATCATCGTTGCATTTAGCATATGCAACAAACCTTTTAAACCCCTTGGTTCCTCCTAGTGGACGAAAGACATCTCGTGAGGGTTTGTAAGAGATATGCCCATATAATCTTAGAAAAGAAAAAAAAAGGAAAAGCAAAATCGAAAATCTTTTTGGGTTTACAAACAAAGCACAAATATATATATACACACAACGGAGAAAACTGTACACATTTCAACCAACCAAATGACCCTTGTGACATAGATATTAACTTGTATATAAACAATATATATATGTATATATATATATATACACACACACACAAACACACACACACACACACACACACACACACACACACACACACACACACACATATATATATATATATATATATATATATATATATATATATATATATATAAAGGCTCTTAATCCCCATGGATTTCATCAAAGTACCAACTTTTCACCCACAATACATCAAAATTTTGAATCCATCCTAGTACCTAGTGTGCAAGTGTGTCATCATCTTAGGAGTTAAACTTAATAGAATTCGACGTAATCTCACTTGACTAACACAAACTACATTATTGGCTTACTAACATGCAAAGCAAGCTTCCCAGCAGCAATATTGCCTCAAAGGGTGCACCCAGTAATGCTTGACTCAAAAGGGGTGCTTGTCATTTCTTGCTCTAATACAATTTAACTTTTTTTTTTTGTTTTTTAGCTGAAGGGTAAACAGAAGTAGCAATGCACAGAATCAAGTATGAAAGTTAATCATGGAAGAAGAAGAGCCTAAGATAATGATGATGTATACATAAGGACTAAATTATATAGCTATAATGGACTGTTGGAGTCAGAATTGGGGCCTAGAATGACATACTTAGGACAAAGATCTATAATGCACATCATACTTATACACAAGCTAATAGTTTAGGTACAAGGGATCAAAGTTAATCAAGATAGTACACAACTCCACAGAACTCGTCAAACATTTTTGTTTTGATTAAAAAGTTTTCTTTTTTTTTGCTTTGTCAAACCTTTGTAGCATGGCTTATTCTCCCCTGCACCTAGATCTCACAATGTCCTCATTGGGAGTTAAGAAGTCACCACACTAGCAAGACACATATATACATAAAACAAACCCATTATAATAAATGTACAAAAATAAGTGACAAACTAGAATAAGGGAAAAAATTTATGCAAAATAAAAAGATACAGAAAGAGAAAAGTGGAAACGAATTTACTCGGCTAGGTAATGGGTGCACCCAAACTACTATCTCTTTAAGATGATGGTACGGAAGGTTGGAGGAGCATCAACCACTCCCCCTCATCTCAAGATCGAAGTCACTAATTCAGATGTCATCGAAGCTCGTCGGAGCATATCAAACGTCTGAGCAAACAACTCAAATGTAAGTAAGATTACACAAACATTAATCTAGGAATGATAGTAAGTGCTTTCCTAAACTTATCAAATGCCTTAAAAAAATCAGTAGAATAATTGAATGTAATAGTCAACATGATTTTTCTAGGTATGTCCTTTAGGCACAAAATATAAGGATCAACGGAGGGGTCATACCCTCTAAAGGTACCTAGGGCTTAGAACAATCAACCATATTCCCCTCAAGCACACCATGAGAATCAATAGGTGGTAGATGACAAACACTCGGGGGAAGGGGAGGGTAGTGAGCTTGAAGAAAAAGTAGGGAAAACATCAAGAGGATTGGTGGATATATGGTCAACAAGATTAGGACTAGGTGAAACTGTAACTACAACATCCACACATGACCTCCTTATTCGAGTCTCATTAAGATCATACACCTCAATAAAAACATTGCCTGACTCACAACATATATCAGCTTGATCAACACTTACATTAACCCCAAATGTCCCACCTACCTCGAACTTTGTTGACTGAGCTAAAGGGAAAGGTGGATCAGGAAAGGACATGATAAATGTAGCATTGTTCCTAAGGGTGCTAGGTAGGGATGGAGCAACAAGGGCTAAAATAGTCAAGGGAGGGCCAAACACTGCCTCTAATCTGGACTCTAGAGTAAGAAAAGATACACCATCATCACACAAATTAGCATCAAGTTTAGGGGAGCTAAGCCTAAGGTAGGTCTTATGTGATAGGTCATACTCCCGCACATAATTAGCAAACTCAATTTGTTGCTCATTCGTTGTCTCTATCATCATGTTAGCAATCCTAGCAAAACTATCAGCAGAGACATGATAAGGAGAAGAATTACTGTCATGGCCAGAATAATGACAAATCTCACTAGGGGTTTGCAGAAAAATCTAAAACCGAAAACTGACCAAAAAACCAACACAAAAAATTGGTTAACCGTGGCAAAATTTATAAAATCAACGGTTTGGTTAACCGAACCGAAAAAGAGATGGTTAATGAGTCAACTTCGGTTCAGGCGGTCTAAAAAAACCGGTTAATCGAAAAGCAAAAATAAATTTTATTTTTCTTCATTTTTGAGCAGAGGAAATTAAAACCTTAGGCTTTTTCGTTGATGCTTTCAACCTTTTATTAGCCTAACCCCTTCTCTCTTTATCTTACCTCTCTCTACTTCTCCAGACTTGCCTCTCACCCCCACTCCAGACGCACCTCGGTGCTCCACAGTCCACAAGCTCTAGATCCCGACTCCCCATGGCAGTCGCCTCTCCTCCAATCTCCCCCTTGAAAGCTCGAACAGTTTGCCTCCTTCCCTCTCCGTGTTTGCGGATGATCACAACTTGCAAGCGGCTCTCTTGTGAACGACTCAGATCGAAATTCCAATGATGAGTTACAGTAACTACCACATTTTAGATTTCTAATTTAGTTGTTATTTGTGTTCAATCTCTTTGTGAGTTTGGGTACTTTAGAAGTTTTTTTGATTTTTTGCTTGCAACAAGTGATGGCTCTTGATTGACTCAAATCTATAAGTTTTTGTTGATTGTTGTTCTATGTAACTTATTGAGGTGCCAATGATGATAACTCTACATGCCGTTAACTCTATGGAGTATGATGATTTGTCTAATAATGCGAATCTCTCTGATGCACTATCTTGCTTCAAACAATTGGTTACACTTGTTTGTTTTTATTTTGTAATAATAAATTTCTTTATTGGTGCATTGTGTGTGTTTTATACTATGGAGTATCCATTTTTTATCCCTATCTAGGTTATTGGTCTCTAGGTTATTAGTCTCTGGTTCTATTCATTAGTTGTTGTTTCTTCTTTTTTAGGTATTCTAATTTTTGGTCTTTTCTAGATTGCGTAATTCTCTTTCTGAAATTGTGTCATTAGACACAAAAGCTAATGATATCTTAAATTGTCACTACCTCTAAGGCAAATATATCCCATCATTTGTCAATATTAGTTGTGTCTTCCTAAGATTACTTTGTGCATTATCATTTTGAATATCAATTTTGAAGTGTGAACTGTGGGTCTGTCCGATTTTTCTGGGCATGTGTTTTTGTTCCTTGAGTTTCGCATTGGCATGTTTGATGTGTAGGAATTAAATATTTTCAAGTTCTAGCAACAACATGGATATTCATGTGGACATAACTGATGATAACAATGTGAAATAGAGACTCAAGAGGCTGAGTAAGAGCAAGAACCAGAGCTAGAACTAAAGGAAGTGCTACAAAAGAAGATTACACAAGGAGCCTAAAATATGGGTGTAGGCCACCTCAGCCTGAAGTAAGGGGTAAGAGAAAATCAATATCTTGGTCTCATTTTTATAACACAAATGATCTAGGGAATGTCAAATGCAAATATTATAGAAATTAATTTGTGCCTCTTCTAAAAATAGAACTAATGCTTTGAAAAATCATTTAGAGAGGTGTAAGAAGTACACTGTAAATCTAGATAAGAGACAGAAGTTGACTAGACAGTTGTTACGGAGGATAGGTCTGTGCAAACTGTCTCTGTCCCTAAGTGTTGGCATTTTGATCATGATGCTAGGAAGAAAGCACTTGTAAGAATGATTGTTGTGGATGAGTTGCCTTTCATATATGTTGGACGTGAAGGTTTCCGCAATGTTTGCACAACTGCATCCTAATTTTGTTGTCCCCCCAAGGTACACAATAACTAGAGATTGTTATGCATTATTTATTGATGAAAGGAAGTAGCTGAAAAGTTTCTTTCAAAAATTTTCTTCAAGGATTTGTTTTACTAATAATACTTAGAAGCCGGATCAGAACTTGAGTTACATGTGTCTCACTGCTCATTTTGTCGATGATGATTGGAATTTGCATAAGAGGATAATTAATTTTTGTCCTATTACTGGCCATTCTAGGGAACATAATGGGACGACATTGAGAAGTGCTTGGCTAAATGGGATTTGAAATTTATTTGACTATTACTATTGATAATGCAAGCTCAAATGATGTTTCTATTCAATATTTGAAGAGGAGAGTTAACCATATGAGATGTATTGTACATATCTTAAATCTTATTGTGAAGGATGGTTTGAAAGATCTTGACCCATCGATTGTTAAAGTCCATGCTGCTTTGAAGTTTGTGAGGTCTTTCCCTGCAAGACTTGAAAAGTTTAAAGCTTGTGTTCAAGAGGAAAACATTAAGTGTAAAGGTCTTGCTTGTTTGAAAAACTAGATGGAATTCTACTTACTTGATGCTTAATTGTGCTTCCAAGTTTAGAAAAGCCTTTAGTAATTTGGAATCTAAAGGTGGTCTTCATGTGAAGGAGTTGAGAAAGCATGGTGGTCCACTAACTGAATATGATTGGAATAGGATTGAGGCATTCTTACCCTTCTTGATAATCTTTTATGAAACAACTTTAAAGTTGTCTGGGTATCTTTAGGTGATGGGTAATAATTATGTGCCTCAAATCTATGGAGTTGGCTATATGATATCTACTTATTGTGACAATAAGAATGAGTACATTTAGGAGCATGGCACATGCAATGAAGGCTAAATATGACAAGTATTGGGGGAATGTTTATAATATTAATATTTTGTTGTTTATTAGCTTAGTACTTGACCCAAGACACAAATTAGATTATGTTGAATGGCTTGTTAGGACCAACTATGATGAGGAAAGTGCTAATACGTTGTTCCTCAAGATCAAAGTCACTTTGAGGTCAATGTTTGAGTTCTATGTATCTTTTCTTCCTCGGCCAAAGAGGAAAATGGAAGGATCAAGTTATGTTAGTACTCCTTTAGCATCTAGTGTTCCATGTTATGAGGTGGTGATGGATGTGAATCAACTATTGAATACGAAGTACAAGAAAGGAAAGGGAACTCTAGAGAGTGAAAAGAAAAGTGACCTTGACAAATACTTGTGTGATGAATGCAAGCAAAATGATGAAACATTTGAAATTTTGCTATTTTGGAAGGATCCAAAGAAGATATATCCTATTCTCACCATGATGGCCTGGGATGTGCTTGCTGTGCCGGTTTCCACGGTTGCTTTCGAGTCCGCTTTCAGCACCGGAAGTTGTGTTCTTGATTCTTTCTGCACTTCTTTGACTCCTAGAATAGTGGAGGCTCTAATTTATGCTCAAGATTGGTTGCACAAGTTACGTGTCCCTCTTATAATGGAAGAGAACGTTCTTGAGTTAGAATATTTGGAGGATACTAAGTTTTGTGTTCTTATTATACTTACATGTATTTATTTATATTCATTATTGTTTTCGTCGCTCTTAGAATTATATGTATAATTATAAGCTTTTTTTTTTTTTTGTAAATTTCAATTTTGGGCTTGCGGGACTTGACTTTGGAGCAGCCCACAATTGTTATAGATGAGTCCATGGTTAGATCGAATGACATACGAGTTCAAGTGTATTGGATGGACTTGGTCTTCTGTGGTGCTATTTAATTCATGGCTTAGACATTTATTATTTATGTATTTTTAATTCCCCTCCCAAATAGACTTTTGTTGTTCATGGATCTTGGTCTCCGAAGACTTTTATTCCCCTCGCTACTCCCCTAGCCAACACTTCATAGCCTTATTTATGTATTTTTAATTCCCCTCCCAAACAGACTTTTGTTGTTCATGGATCTTGGTCTCCTAAGACTTTTATTCCCCTCGCTACTCCCCTAGCCAACACTTCATAGCCTTGGGTCTGCTGGTAGTGCTGCTCAAGTGATGATGGTTGATTTGACTTTGAATTTGTGTGGTAATGTGGATTGTAAGATTTGTAGTGTCCCCTGCCCCAAATCGGCTCTTGGATGGTTTATTGTTTTGAACTTTGATTGTCATCCAAGAAGAGCAAGCAACAGACAGTTGCAAGTCCAGCAATAGCATCAGTTCATGACTTTGGTTATGCCAAATTCCCTTGAATTTGGATGTAGTATGCAGTGAGAAATGTAACAAATTTAGGGTTCTTTAAAAAAAAGTTATATAAAACTAAATTTAGATTTTTTTAGAAAAATAATAATCAATTAACTGTTTAACTGAACCGAAAAATTAGATAATCGAACTTCGATTTCCTTATTGATCGTAATTTGGTCGAACCGAACATTCAGTTAACCGACCAACCGGTTAACCGAAAGTCTGATTAATCAGTTTTGCACAGCCCTAAATCTCACACACTACAGGGGCATAATTAGGGATGCAAGTGAGGGATGTAAGAATTTGCACAACCAACCTCAAATTCATAAGCATTCGAGCCAACCACTCAAGCAAATCCCAAGCTTCGTTAATGTTTCTAGTGCAAAAATCCCAATGCTTCAGAAGAGCACGGGTCTCACAATTTATACCCTCATAGATTGCATTCAAAATTTCCCATTTCTCTGAGCAATAACCACAGTAATCAAGAAAAGCATACAATCTCTTATAATATCTCCAAAATAATTCATGTTCATCTCGACGAAAGTAGAAAATTGGCATTTTTTAAAAAGATTTTTATTTTTCAATTTTTTTTAATGTTTTATTTCTCAAGTAAAAGCCTAGTCTCAAATACTAAAGTGAGCTTCAATATTAAAAAGTGACAATTGCCCAACAACAGCACCAAAAACTTATTTATTTCAAAATACCGCAAGCACATGGTGTAACTGTAGCTAGCAATCAGCGGGTATAGGTCGTATCCACTTGGAGTTGTGCTTCCAATTACAAAAGTCAATGCACGTGTTTCGAGCTGTGTAAAACTGAGGGTAATAAGAAGTAGAACTAAACTACCAAAACAAACAAAAAGGACTTCGATTATGATTAAACCTGATATAGACCAACTAATCAAATTACACCTTCACCTTCACAAATGCTGGCATTTACAGATGATCGATTGCACCATCAAAGCTCACCTAAGCTCTCTTTCAAGGGTCAAAGGCTAGTCTGATTGTTCTAACCGTTTATTTTCATGAAGTTAGCTCAATTAAAGTATAAGAACAGTAACCCAAGACCCATTAAGGATTCAAACTATTTTTATATCTAAATGCTAGCTATCCTCCCTACCCACACTAGACAATTTACTTAACCTTTCAGCACAAGTCAATTACGCCAAAACACGGATGAAAGCTCTTTTAAGGATTTCGTCAAACATTTGGGGGTCGTGAGGGAAAAATCTAAATTCAATCATAATCAAGATAGGGTAAGGCTTAAACAAAATTGACTAGCTATCTTAAGGGGCAATCATTACTAAAGATAACAATTGAAGCACAATTAAATATCAAAAACACAAGAAAGATAAAGAACTAATGAACTAACAAAGAAACTAAAAGCACGAAACCAAAAAAAAAAGAGAGAGAAAGAAAGAGAAGAGAAGCTTAGGCTTAAATCTTCAAATCAATTGATCTTGTACAAATATACAAAATCCTAAGCTAATTTATTTACCACCTAATGCGGTCTTGAACATGCAACCAACAACTATAACTGATCCCTCGAAGACCCAAGTACAAAAGGCGCACCTAAAATAATGACGATTTTACAAAAATAATCCCAAAATGTCGGTTGGGAAGTTTACACGGCCAGCAATACAAAATTTCTGGGAGAGACACAAGCCCGTGCAAAAGTGCACGGGTGGCCGTGCAAATTTCCGGGATAGATATATAGTTGTACAAAAGTGCACGGTCAACCGTGCAACTCTTGTGTTTCGCTTACTTGTCAATATACACGGTTAGGACAAAAGCGCATGACCAGCCGTGTCTCTCTTTCACTTTTTAGCTACTTTTAAAAACTTTGGATGATCGTGCAAAATTGCATAGTAGGCTGTGTTGCGCTTTTTTCCCCCTTAGATCTTCACTAGATTTCATCGTTTTAAACCCAGTTCTTGCCAACTTTAAGATTCATATTATTTCCTATAAAAATAAAGAAAAACTAAATAAGAATTCTAGAAATTAAAGGCAACACTCAGGTAAATGAGGGTTTAAATCATGATATTTTGGGCCAAACAAATACCCCCACATCTATCTTTTGCTCAACCTTGATCAAAATAAAAAAGAAATAACGTAAGAATCTAATTCACTTTCGTAAGAATCTCGGCTGCATACCGTATGCAACAAACACTTTAAACCCCTTGGTTCCCCCAAGTGGACGAGTGAGGTTCCGTGAGTGTTTGTAGAAGACATGGCCACAAAATCTTAGAAAAGGGAAAAAAAATAGAAAAGCCAATTGGAAAATCTGTTTGAATTCACAAACGAAACACAACTATATATACAAGGAAGAAAACTATACACACTTCAACCAACCAAATCACCATCGTCAGAAAGATATTAACCTGTATATAAACAGAATACGCATATCGAGACCCTTAATCACCATGGATTTCATCATAACGTTACAAGCACTTTACCATCTTAGGATTTAAGCTTACTATAATGCGACTCAATCTCACTTGACTGACACAAACAACGTTATTGACTTACTAACTTGGAAAGCAAGCTCTCCGGGTAGCAATATTCCCTCAAAAAGGTGGCACCTAGTAGCGCGTGCTGCAAAAGGGATACTTCTCATTTCCTACTCTGACACAATTTTAACTCTATTTTTCTTATTTTTTTAATTTTTTGTTTTTATTTGACTAAAAGTGAGAACAAAAGTACCTATGCAAAAATCATGTGGGAGAGTTAATCATGGAAAACTAAGAACCTAAGATAATGATGATGCATAAATAAGAACTAAATTGCGTATCTTTAATAGACTGTCGAAGTTAAAGGTGGGTCGTAGAATAACATACATAGGACAAATATCTATCATGCACATCATACTTTTATAAAAGCTAATAGTCAAGGTGCAAGGAAACAAAGTTAATTAATATAGCACAAAACTCCACAAAACTGTCGAAACATTTTTGTTGAAAAAAATTTTTCACTTTTTTTCTTTGTCAAAAGTTTCAAGCATTACTTCTCCCCCCACCTAAATATCACAATGTCATTATTGGGAGTTAAGGAGTTACACACCAACAAGACACGTATATACTTAAGATAAGCCCGTAATAATAAATGCAGAAAAATAAGAGACAAACTAGAAAAAGCAAAAAGATTTATACAGAATAGAAATAAAGAAGAGGAAAGAGGGAACAAATTTAACAAGTTAAGCGCTGGGTGCACTTAAACTACTACCTCCGTAAGATGATATGATGGAAGCTTGGACGAGCATGAGCCACTCCTCCTCATCTCAAGATCCAGGTCACCAATTCAGATGCCGTCAAAGCTCGTAGGAGCTTTTCGAATGCCTAAGCACGCAACTCAGATGTATGTTAGTAAGAGCACACAAACATTAATTGGGGAATGACAGTAAGTGCTCTCCTAAACTTATCAATTGCCTTGGATAAATCAGGAGAATAATTGAATGTAATAGTCAACATGATTTTTCCAAGCCTGTTCTCTAGGTACAAAACATAAGGATCAAAGGAGAGGTCATACATGTTCGTCTTAAATTTATACCGCAAGTACACGGTGGAGCTGTAGCTAGCACACGGTAAGTATGGGTCGTATTCCACAGGGAACTTGGTTCCAATAACTAGAACTAATTAGATTACTCAATCTAAGTGATCATAATTATTGATTGAGAATAAACTAAGGGAAATTCTAATGGCTAAATAGTGAAATAAACAGCAGAATTAGAAACACCTAGGTTGGAATTAATAGTACAATTATGCTAGCTGAACCAATTACTAACCCCATTAAACAATCCCAAACATACATCATGAGTAGATAGATTGCCAGTTAAGCCCTCCCCCTCTCAAGAGTCGAAGACTGATCTTAGAGCTGTAGTCACCCATTTTCATGGAACTAAAGTCACAGGATTACAAGATCTACAATCTTGAATCTCAATTAGAACCTTAATTATTTTCATATTAAAATTCCAATTGTCTACTAAGCACGCTAGGTAAAGGTTCCGTCCTTCAACGCTCCCCAAAACTCGACTAAAATGGACAAATGCTCTTTCGAGCATTTCATCGAACACCTGGTGTGCATAGTAGAAATCACGAATACAAGCATGAGAAAATAAGGGATTTGTGCTAGATTTTGATTCAACTGAACATAATCGGCTTTAATCCCAACCCAAGTAGGGAGATTAGCCCCAAATCATACTCAATTCCAACAATTCATCCATAAGAGAAATAGGCATGATTCAACTAAACTTAAAAACAACAACAACGAAAGACAGAGAATAGAAGAACAAACTTGAATTAATCGAGGACACACGGTGGATTGAATTTCAAAGTAACGAATTCAGTACAAGAGATGAAAAGCCAAACAACGCTCAATGAGAACCTAAAAAACGCCTAAAAGAAGTCTAAGGAAAAGAAAAACTGAATGCCCCCCTTAAGCAGCCCCGAGGAAAATTTAAGTCGTGATGCGGGACAGGGGAAGCACAGTCGCGCCACACGGTACGGCCAGACCGTGCCACACGGTGACACGTGGCACAGCCGTGCCATATGGAGCGGCTAGGTCGTGCCACATTGCTGGCCGGCTTGCTGTGCCAACTTCGTATGGCACGGGCGTGCTACCCGCCGTGGGGTCCCCGTGCTCGATCCCTGGTGCTTCCGTGCGATGTTGAGTGACCCTTTTCACGGCCTTAAACTTGCCTCCGTAGCGCTCCTTTCTGCTAAATATCGTGCATATTTTCGTTTCTTCGATAAAGTACCTGAAAATTCAGAAAGATGCTATATGAGTAAAATGTATGCTAAGGGAGGCTGATTTGACCCTTTCTTAACACAATTGAATGTGAAAATGTAGGACAAAAGAAGTCAAATAGGGGCTAAAATAGGGTCGAAATAGAGGTTTATCACTCCCCCATGCTTATATCTTACTTGTCCCCAAGCAAGACTAGCTCATGAAACACCAAAAAGGGGGATAAACCTATGTCCACGCTCCTTCTCAGGCAAGAGACGACAATCAATAATGCAAGATAAACTATGCATTAAAGGCGGCCAATTTAAAGTGTGAAACATCCTAAACAAGACTCATACATTACCATTCATAAATCGCCCTACTCAAATGCAATACATCCATCACCCTAATATTGAAGTACATAGTAAGACAAGACCTTCCTTAATAAGTGGTGAGTAAGCGACAGCGGTAGAACCCCACTTTTATGATAAAGTGGAATACTCCCCTCAATGTGTTTAGAATGTGTAACCGGGGTGCAGTCAATACTCTATCCAATCAGGCAAACTACCATAAGCTTAGTAGAGTTCTCGATTTCTCCACCACCTAATGTAAAGTGCAATATGCCAATTATGAGGACTTGTAAAGGGATGTAATAGGGCCAAAGGTAAAGGGTGAAAAGTGAAATAAATTTGGGAAAAGTGGAGCTAATGCTCAAAAGACTAAGGAGTAAAAAACACTTCCACAACTAATGTCGGAATAAGAACTTCACACCACAATTAAAAATTGAGCAACAAACCCCACAAAAACCTCAAGGGAGGAGTTAAGTAATCTCATTGTCATACTCCCATGCTAAACACTTTGTTCACACTTCTCTATTTCTTTCTTTTCTTTTCCTTTGTGTTTTTCTTTTCTTTTTCTTTGCTTCCTCTTTTTTTCATCATTTTGATTTCTTTTCTTTGAAAGGAGAAAGGCATATGAATGACATGGGAAACACAAACTCGAATCACGAATCCCTCACAAACAAGCCATTAATAATGTACCCAAGGTGAACTAACCTTCGAAGCAAACCCAACTCAACATGGAAGTGTTGCTCTACTAGACCTTCATAAGGATATAGAGAATATCGATACGCCAAGTGTGTAGTGTGTAGGGGGCAACAACAAAGACAAGGGGATCGGCACAAAGGGCTAGCAAAGAGGGTAGTACATATTAATGGATGGCTTTTTGGCTCATGTGGCTAAATAAAACAAAAATTACCTCAATCATATTGACACATGCACATGCTAAATGCGATTTCAAAGAGAACAAGACCAAGTTCTAGAGATGCAATCCTAGATGAGTCACACATGAAGGAAAATACGAGACTATATGCAATGAATAGTCATTAGGCTCAAAGTCTCACAAGTAAGTCTACCACAGTCCAACAACTTACTCCAAGGTATGCCCCACGTATCGAGGTCAATCAAGCCAAGTCATATGAATCTCAAGGGTAACATGACATACAACATAGCGAAGGGGAAATATAGATGGCAATGTTAGAGCGCAATTCACAAAAGTTCACAGCATAACAGGCCACACTTCAACACACAACTCAACTAGATCAATCAATCATCACCCCTTGTGGTCTCTTCATAAGAGGGGTTTTCGCACACATTTATTAAGAAGCAATAAATCTAACTAAGAAAGCGGTAAAGGATATAAGGGAACGAAGAGAAGGACAAGAAGTAGCACTTGGAAATCTTAAGGACGCCTAGCTCGATCACTTCTCCTTTTGAGATGCAAAATCCAACCTATATGCTCTAAACTATATGTTCTATTAAAGGAAGAATGTAAAAGCAACCTAGTGAAACTATATAAAGTCTTATCTATATGATGCGAATGCAGATGACGTTAACCGACCTAACCCCAGAATCCCCAATTTCACCCAAAGAGCGACAAGCTCATCCCCCATGCTTGAGATTTTCATTGTCCTCAATGAAAAGGACGCATAAAAAGAGCAAGGGAAGGGGGAAATGCATGGGTCGAAGGGGTAATGGGAGGGACAAGGGTGGGAGTGACACACGGGTTTTTTTTTTTTTTGTTTTTGTTTTTTGAAAACAATAAATGCCTTGGGTTGCCTCCTAAGAAGCGCTTGTTTAAGGTCCTTAGCTTGATCCTTACCTCCAAATAGTAGACGGCAATGATGCGAGAGTTGGCCTGGGGGAGACGTAGAAATGTGAAGTAGGATCCTCTACCTCCCCAGTACAAGCAGAAGCGGTCAAGAAACGAATCGGGACGGCCGCAGAAAAAGTAGAAGAACCTCCAAGCAATATGTGAGGTCCCCCATTTTGATCAAATATATCAAACCCAGAAACAGCATCGAAGGGGGAAATAGGGATAGACTCCTCAGAAGGTAAAGGAAGGACATGCGCTGAAGGTGGTGCGAGAGGAGGGAAACTAAAATCCACCCTCTCCCCACATAGTTAGAAGGATAGAGTGCCCGCCTGAACATCAATCATTGCCACAGCAGTCGCACAGAATGGGCGACCTAAGATGAGTGGGGCTGGGGAGTCCTCGTCTATGTCGAGAACAACGAAATCACAGGGGATGAGGAACTTGCCCACCTGGACTGGGACATCCTCCAGAATGCCGACAGGTCACCTGATGAAGCAGTCTGCTAGCTGAATAGTCATGTTGGTGGGCATGAGGTCCCGTAGTTGTAGCTTCTTGCACAGAGAGAGCAGCATGAGGCTCATGCTGGCACCCAGATCGCAAAGGGCTTTCTCAATTTGCATATCTCCTATGCAGCATGGGATAGAGAAACTACCAGGATCCTGCAATTTTGATGGCGACCGCCTCTGTAAGAGCGCCCTGCAGGACCCGCCAATGGGAGCCACTGAAGCTTCCCCAAGTTCTCCCTTCGACAGGAGCTCCCTCAAAAACTTCAAATGGGCAGGTGCATCCTTGAGAGCTTTCAGGAAGGGGCTACTGATATAGATTCGGTGTAGAATATCCCGGAATTGCGCGAATCTAGGTTCAAGCTGAGATGGCTTGGACCATGCCAATCTCTGAAGGAAAGGCACTGGGGGCTAGTAGATACGAGCAGGAGGTGGAGGACTGGGGTCCCCAGCAGAACTTATATTCTCTTCCTTCTTCTTCCCATCTGTTCCAGTAGAATCAGAAACTGGAACTACCTCTTGGAGAACCATCACCGAGCTCTCCTCTAACCCCTCTCCCATTGTGGAGATGGCATTGGCATGACCTCGGGAGTTAGTCTCGGGCTGCCCTGGCAGATGCCCCTGAGGTCGGGAGAGGTGGCTCACTTGTTGAGCGATCTAAGCGATTTGAGTATCCATTGTCTTCTGATGGGTAGCCATGGCATCGAGCCTGAAGGTCAATAAATTGATCGAATCACCAAGACTTTCATTAGTCTTGGTCTGAGTCGCTATGAAGCGCTCTATGAGACTCTCCAGATGTGATGTGGGTTGAGGAGGTGGAGGGGGTGGAGGATTGTAGGGAGCTTTGTTGTAGAAACCAGATGACTGGACATAACTCTGGGGGTAAGGGTTGGGGTTCTTATAAAGAGGTTTGGGTGACTCTTCCAACCCTGCCTATCAGTGGTGGGATGGGGGTTATTTTGTGGTGGAGGGTTATCGCTGTGGAAAGCGTGGACGTGTTCAATGCTAGGAGGAGCATTGTAACACTCAACGGAAGTATGACCCTATACACCACAGGCCTCACAATACGCATAGGCCCCCATTGATGACCCCGCAGAACTGACTGATAGGGTAGCCACTCTATCTAATTGCTGCGCTAGGGCATCCACCCTACTGGTCAGGAGTGTCACAGCGCCTACCTCGTGTCTACCATCGCCCCTCTTGGGGGTGGCTCTCTCACTTGACCAGTGGCAATTGTTGGAAGCCATCTCTTCCAATAATGCCTTCACCGCTTCAATAGACTTGCCCATGACAGCACCCCTTCGCTGTGACATCAACAGAGATTTTCACTGACCGCTCCAACCCATTGTAGAAGGTTTGAATTAGGAGCCAGTCATAAATTTCGTGGTGGAGGCACTGTCGTTGGAGGTCTTTGAACCTCTCCCATGCGTCATAGAGGGATTCCCCATCCTGCTGGGCGAAGGATCTGATGTCCATCCTCAGCTTGGCAGTCTTACCAGGTGGAAAGTATTTGCTGAGAAAAGCATTTGAGAGAGCCTCCCAGGTGGTGAACGAATTGGGCTCCTCATTCTGCAGCCAGTCACAAGCTCTATCCCTCAGTGAAAATGGGAAGAGCCTCAGTCGAATCGTGTCGGTGGTCACCCTGTTGAGTTTGATGGTGTCACACTTCGCAAGGAATTTGCGAAGATGCACGTTAGGGTTGTCCGAGGGGTGGCCGTCGAACTGGTCCCGCTCCATGAAGTGATGAGCGCGGGACTGACTTCGAAATTGTTAGCTTTGACAGTCGGGTTCACAATAGACGATGTGATACCTGATGCTTATGGCAGGGCGTAATCGCGTACAACCCTCTGGTCTTGCCCTGGCATCACTGCTTCTACTTTCTTCCTCCTTCTCGCTTCTCCGCTACACCGGCGTGCTGCTACTTCTATCTCAGGATCTAATGGGATAAGATCTTGATCCCTTTGACTCCTCCTGCGCATACAAAAGCAAACACTACCACGGCGTAAACAGTTTCTAGCAAGAATAGGAAGAATTATAAACTAAAACAAAAGAAAAAAAAAAAAGCCTAGTCCAGAGTATTCGAATCAGCTCTGATATTGGAAGGCACAAGTTCCCCGGCAACGGCGCCAAAAACTTGTTCATCTTAAATTTATACCGCAAGTGCACGGTGTAGCTATAGCCAGCACACGGCAAGTACAGGTCGTATTCGACTGGGAACTTGGTTCCAATTACAAGAACTAATTAGATTACTCAATTTAGGCGATCACAATTGTTGATTGAGAGTTAAACTAAGGGAAATTCTAATGGCTAAATAGTGAAATAAATAGCAGAATGAGAAACACCTAGGTTGGAATTAACAGCACAATTATGCTAGCTGAACCAATTACTAACCCCAACAAACAATCCCAAACATGCTTCATGAGTAGATAGATTGCCAGCTAAGCCCATCTCCTCCCTCTCTCAAGGGTCGAAGACAAATCCTAGAGCTGTAGTCACCAATTTTCATAGAACTAAAGTCACAGGATTATAAGATCGTCAATCTCGAATCGCAATTAGAACCTTAATTAGTTTCATATTAAAATCCTAATTGCCTACTAAGCACGCTAGGTAAAGGTTCCGTCTTTCAACGCTCCCCTAAACCCGACTAAAATGGACGAATGCTCTTTTGAGCATTTCATTGAACACTTGGTGTAAACAGTAGAAATCACGAATACAAGCACGAGAAAATAAGGGATTTGGGCTAGATTTTGATTCAACTAAACATAATTGGCTTCAATCCTAACCTAAGTAGGGAGATTAGCCACAAATCTTACTCAATTCCAACAATTCATCCATAAGACAAATAGGCATGATTCAACTAAACTCAAAAACAACAACAACGAAAGAGAGAGAATAGAAGAACAACTTGAATTAATCGACGACTCAAGGTAGATTGAACTTCAAAGTAACGAATTCAGTGCAAGAGATGAAAAGGCAAACAGCGCTTAATGAGAACCTAAAAAATTCCTAAAAGAAGTTTGAGGAAAAGAAAAACTGAATGCCCCCCTAAAGCAGCCCCGAGGAAAATTTAAGTTGCGACACGGGAAAGGGGGAAGCATGGCCGTGCCGGAGCGTACGACACGATGACACATGGCACGGTCGTGCCACATTGCTGGTCGGCTTGCTGTGCCCGCTTCATGTGGCATGGGCATGCTACCTGGTGTGGACTCCCCGTGCTTGATCCCTGGCGCTTCCGTGCGATGTTGAGTGACCCTTTTTACGGCCTTAAACTCACCTCCTTAGTGCTCCTTTCTCCTAAATATCATCCATCTTTTCCTTTCTTCGACAAAGTCCCTGAAAATACAGAAAGATGCTATATGAGTAAAATATATGGTAAAGGAGGCCGATTTGACCCTTTCTTAACACGATTGAACGTGAAAACGCGGAAGAAAAAAAGTCAAATAGGGGCTAAAATAGGGTCGAAATAGGGGTTTATCAATACCCTCTAAAGGTGCCTAGAGACTCAGAACAGTCAACCTCATTTCCCTCAAGCACAACATGATAATCAATAGGTGGCAGATGGCAACACTCATGGGAAGGGGAGAGTAGTGAACACAAAGAAAAAGCAGGGAAAATATCAAGAGGGTCAGCGCATGCATGGTTAACAAGATTAGGACTAGGCAAAACTTTAACCACAACAGCCACATTCATGACCTCCCTATAAGAGTCTCATCAAGATCATGCATCTCAATAAAAAAATTACCTGATTCACAGTATACATCATCCTCCTTAACACTTGCATCAGCACCAAATGTCCTACCTACCTCAAAATTTGTTGACTAAGCTAAAGGGAAATGTGGATCAGGAAAGGCCGTGATAAATGCAGTGTCGTCCCCAAGGGTGCTAAGTGGGGATGGAGAAAGAAGGGCTAAAATAGATAAGGGAGGGTCAAGTACTTCCTCTAGTCCAGACTTTGGAGTAAGAAAAGACACACCATCATCACACAACTTAGCATCAATTTTACAGGAACTAAACCTAATATAGGTCTCATGTGATAGGTCATATTCTCATAGATAATTATCAAACTCAACTTTTTTCTCATTGATTATCTCTGTCATCATGCTAGAAGCCTACCACAACTAGCAGCAGAAATACGATGAAGACAAGAATTTATGTCATCGCAAGAACAATGGCAAATCGCACACACCAGAGGCGCATAATTAGGGATGCAGGGGCATACAGTGTAGGAATTTGCACAACTAGTTTAAAATTCATAAGCATCCTAAGCCAACCACTCAAGCAAATCCCAAACTTTTTCAATGTTTCTAGTGCCAAAATGCTGATGCCCCAGAAGAGCATGGGTCTCAAAGTTATACCCTCATAGACTGCATTCAAAATTTTCCACTTCTTTAAGTAACAATCACAATAAGCAATAACCATCAAGGCTTACCTAAGCTCTCTTTCAAGAGTCAAAGGCTAGTTTGTTTGTGCTAAGTGCTATTTTCATGGAGTTAGCTTAACTAAACTATAAGAATAGCAACCTAAGATGCGTCCAGTATTCAAACTATTTTTATGCCTAAATGCTAGCTGTTCTCCTTACCCACACTAGACAATTAACTTAACCTTTCAGCACAATTCAATTACATCAGAACACGGATGAAAGCTCCTTCAAGCATTTCATCGAACGCTTCGCGAGTGTGAGAGGAAACTCTAAATTCAAGCATAAATAAGATCGGCTAGGGCTTAAACAGATTCAACTAACTGTCTTAAGGGCCAATCATTACCAAAGATAACAATTGAAACACAATTAAATGCCAAAACCACAAGAGAGACAAAGAACTAATAAACTAGCAAAGAAACTAAAAACATGCAATAAAAAAAGAGAGAAAGAGAAGAGGAACTTAGGCTTGAATCTTCAAATCAATCAATCTTGTACAAAATATACAAAATCCTAGCCTAATTTATTTACCGCGTAATGGGGTTTTGAATAGTGTAAAACAACCCTAATTAAGCCCTCCAAGACCCAAGCAAAAAAGGCCCACCAAATATAATGGCAATTTTTACATAAATAATCCCTAAATATCAGTTGAAAAGTTTGCACGGCAACGATAAAAGTGCATGGCCAGCCATGTAAAATTTCTAGCAGGTATGCAACATGCAAAATATATGGGAGAGACACGCAATCATGAAAAAGTGCACGATCATGCAAAAGTGGAGCTCTCAGGTTTCGCTCACTGATCAATATGCACGATCGGGGCAAAAGTGCATGGCTAGCTGTGCATCTCTTCCACCTTTTAGCCGCTTTTGGAGACTTTTCATGATCATGCAAAAATGCAGGGTAGGCTGTGTTTGGCTTTATTTCCCCATATCTTTACTTGATTTTCACCATTTTAAACCTGGTTCTTACCAACTTTAGGATTGATGCTATTTCCTACAAAATAAACAAAAATTAAATAAGAATTCTAGAAACTAAAATTTATTAATGGTAAAATCCAAATAAATGAGGTTATGAATTATGATATTTTTTGACTGAACAAATACCCCCACACCTATCTTTTGCTCAGTCTCGAGGAAAATAAATAAAAACTAACCTAAGGACCTAACTCACTTTTCTAGGAATCACAATTACATTTGGCGTATGTAACAAACCTTTTGAACCCCTCGGTTCCCCTAAGTGGAAGAAAGAGGTCTCGTGAGGATTTATAGAAGCTATGCCCACAAAATCGTAGAAAAGAAAAAAAAAGAAAAGAAAAATGGAAAATCTTTTTGGGTTTACAAACAAAACACAAATATAGATACATATATATATATATATATATATATATATTATATATATATATATATAGATATATGTATACATATATGTATATATATATATATTTATACATGCATGTATATATATATATTATATATATATATATATATATATATATATATATATATATATATATATATATATTATGTATGATGTATGTATGCATGTGTGTATGTATGTATAATATAATATATGTGTGTGTGTGTATATATATATATATATATATATATATATATATATATATATATATATATATATATATAAGGGAGAATAATGTACACATTTCAACCCCCCAAATCACCCTTATAACTAAGATATTAACCTATATATAAACATAATATATGCATTCATACTCCTAATCCCCATGGATTTCATCAGAGCACCAACTTTTCACCTGATAGTACATCAAAATTTTGAAACCATCCTAGTGCTTGGTGTGCAAGGATGTCATCATCTTAGGAGTTAAGCTTACTAGAATCCGACTCAATCTCATTTGACTGAAGCAAACTACATTATTGACTTACTAACTTGGAAAGTAAGCTTTAACAGTAGCAATATTGCCTCAAAGGGCGGTGCCCGGTAACGTTCAACTTGAAAGGGATACTTGTCATTTCCTAGTCTAATACAATTTTAACTCATTTTTTATATATTTTTATTGTTGGTTTTTTTTTCCTAAAAGCGAAATGAAATGTACGTACGCTCAAAAGCAAGTAGGGGAGCCAATCATGGAAAACTAAGAACATAAGATAGTGATGATGTAAAAATAAGGGCTGAATTGTGCAGCTTTAATGGACTGTCGGAGTTAAAGTTGAGGCCTAGAATGACACACCTAGGATAAATATCTATCATAGACATTATACTTCTACAGAGGCCAATAGTCACAGTGCAAGGGAACAAAGTTAATTAAGACAGCACAAAACTCCACAAAACTGCTGAAACATTTTTAGATGTTTGAAGCACTACTTCTTCTTCCCCACACCTAACATCACAATGTTCTTATTAGGAGTTAAGGAGTCACCACACCAACAAGACATGTATATACTTAAGACAAGCCTATAATAATAAATGTAGAAAAATAAGAGACAAACTAGAAAAAAGAAAAAAATTATACAAAATGAAAATAAAGAAAGAAAAAGAGGGAACGAATTTAATAGATTAAGTGCTGGGTGCACCTAAACTATTACCTCTGTAAGACGGTGCTATCGAAGGTTAGAGGAGCATGAGCCACTCCTCCTCATCTCAAGATCCAAGTCACCAATTCAGATACCGTCAAAGGTAGCAGGAGCTTATCAAATGCCTGAGCACGCAACTCAGATGTTTGCAAGTAAGAGCACACAAACATTAATCTGGGAATGATAGTAAGTGCTCTCCTAAACTTGTCAAATGCCCTGGATAAATCAGGATAATAATCAACTGCAATAGTCAATATGATGTTTCCAGGCATGTCCTCTAGGTACAAAAATATAAGGATCAAGAGAGAGGTCATACCCACTAAAGGTGCCTAGGGACACAGAATAGTCAACCTCATTCTGCTCAACCACAACATAAGAATCAATAGCTGGCAAATGGCAACACTTGTGGGAAAGGGAGGGTAGTGAACACAAAGAAAAAGTAGGGAAAATATCGAGAGGAGTGAGGAATACATGGTCAACAATATTAGGACTAGGTGAAACCGTAACCACAACATGCACATATGACCTCCATATAAGAGTCTCAACAAGATCATGCATCTCAATAAAACTCAACAAAAAAATTACCTCGAATTTTGTTGACTAAGCCCACCTAAAATAGTGACAATTTTTACATCAATAATCTCTAAATGTAAGTTGGCATGTTTGCACAGCCGTGCAACATTTCTGGGAGAGTCGTACACCCGTGCAAAAGTGCACGGTCAGTCGTACAACTCTTGGTTTCACTAACTGATCAATATGCACAGTTGTGCAAAAAATGCACTGTCAATCATGCATCTCTTCCACTTTTGAGCTGCTTTTAAAAACTTTGCACAGCCATGTAAAATTACATGGTAGTCTATGTTAAGCTTTTTTTCCCCTTAGATCTTCACTTGATTTTTACCCTTTAAAACCTGGTTCTTGCCTACTCTAGGATTAATATTATTTCCTACAAAATAAACAAAAATCAAGTAAGAATTCTACAAGATAGAAATTTATTATGGCCAAAAGTCATGAAATTATAAATTATGATATTTTTGGACCGAACAACAATCCTTTTCCATCCAATGAAAGCCATAACCCAAATTGTTTAAATACCTTGCTCATGCCACTTTCAAACCATTGACATGGCCCATATTGTACACCATCTCACGTTCTAAGTTTTGATATGACCAACACAACCTACACCATTCCTTCTCCAATGCTTGGGTCGTGCCTACTGCTGATCCAATTGCAACGGCTAGAAACTCATAGCCAAGATGATAATGGTTTGAATTCATAGAATGCAACTAGACAGGGGAGAATAACAACAAAATAGTTAACCTAGCAATGGTTGCTTGTCCTTAGTGTGAGCATCGGTGACCCACACAATTTTGGGATTATGTGTGCCATGTTTAATCTCTAGCAACCCTTTCTTGTCAAAGTCCCTGAAGCTTCATTAGGTACATCCTATCCTTTCTATTGTTTTATTGTCTGTGATTATTTTTGCTCTTTAAAATATGCGTTCTTAGACCCTAAAATGCTTTGAAGCTCTGGTTATGATGATCTTGGGATGTACGCAAGAGCAATTAAAGGCGTCGACTACACTGAGACATTTGCTCTAGTTGAAATCACCAACTGTTCACACTTTATTAGTTACCAATGCTATTGTAGAAGGTAGGAAGTTCCAACAAAAGGAAGTCATTGCATGAAGCCTCTGTTGCATTAACATACTCCATATCTTGTATACATATTTTGAAAATCATCGTATGGCCTATCGAGAAACACACAGGCAAAGGATTCTGAGGTTAGCCTCAACCCTATAATACTTTGGTTTCCAGCTATTGTTGCTTGATCACTTATTCTTTGTTAGTGAAGAAGGTGACAAGTTTTGACTTTATTAATTTATGTAGATGATTTAGCACTAATAACTGGTAACAATTTCTTTTTTCTGTCTTGGTTCAAAGCTTATTTATGCAACTGTTTTAAGCTTAAAGATTTTGCGCTTTTATTAAACATTTTGGCGATTGTTGTTGTTAGACTTATAGAGGGGCTGTTTTTGTTTTAGGTAAAGTGTACATGGTACATTCTTTCTAAAAGTGAGATATTAGGTGCCGAAACAATGGAACAACATCATAAGATCTCCGACAAGGGCATCAAGATGTTGTAATCAGAATTTTGCGTTATTTAAAATCTAATCTAGGCTAGGGCATTGTATTTCCCATGATAAACGATCTTGCCCTTCATATTTATGATGATTCTAGTTGCGGCGGTCGTCACTAGTTATCTGATATTCAAGTAAGTTGGGGGCATTGCATCAGAGCTTCGGAAAATCAAGACGCACGTTACTTGATTCGAAGTCGAATATCTCACCATAGTCGATGGTACTGGCGAAACAGTTTCATTATGCAATTTGATTTATTGATTTGCATGAAGAATATTCTTGTTTCTCCTACTGAGTTGCATTGTGAAAATCAAGTTACTTTACACAATGCTGCCAATCTAGTACTCCATGAACGGGCCAAGCATATTAAGATATATTATTGCTTTATCAGATAGGACTATTGTCAGGAGTTATCTCCAATTATTATATATCAAGTACAAAACAGTTGGCAAATATTACGGTACATCAAGGTATGTTGTCATCTATTTATGTTCATACTAATTTTTATATGATATTTTACTTATGCACATTTATCTAGGACAAACAAATGTGTGATATCTATGTTTCGCAATAATTTCAGCCGTTGCAAGGATATCAATTGAAACTTGAAAGTGATATCATTAAAGAAGTAACTTCATAATAACAAGCTATGAAGCCATTAAGTGGACAGCATGCTTCAACAATAGAGAAGCAAAATTATACCATAATTGAAAGTTCTTTTTAATTATAATACTTGATCAATATAAATAATTCATATTTAAGAAACAAATGTGAACCATTTAAATTGGTAATCTATAACCTACTAAACAAGTTAACTCTTTGTTGTTGTCTCCTCCTTGCCTATTTAAGAAACAAACACTTGATCAAGGGGTCAGTTATTTTTGTCTTCTCATGTCAGCCCCCCTCAAATGCATAGCTCAAGAAATAATTTCGTGCACTTCCTTCCAAATTATTATCATTATTTGAGATTTAAAAGCTTTGTCAACTATTGTCTTCAAATCCTTTATTTCTATCCCAAATAAATGAACAAATATGTAAACTTTATGAAAGAATTTACAATTTGGGCATCATGCAATGCGAAAGTAAAAATGTGTACATTTTTTAAAATTATGTGACACTGGGTGTCATATCTCGTTTTTCATTTTTACCTTGTTAAGCAAATGCTTAGAAATTCTTTCCCATAATCAACATGCAAAAACGAGTCTATTGTTAGGTTAAGAACACCAGTTAGCAATAGCCAAATTTTTTAGGCATAAGAATTTTGGTCTTTAGAGACTCATAAGGTGCAACACTAATCAATAGTCATGGTATCAATTGTTCCTATTGAGCCTGACTATTGCTTGTGATAAATTTGGTTGAGTTACTCCTAAACTTAAAATAAGTTGGATGATATTTTGATGAAAGACAAAAATGATTGAAATAATTATGAACCAAATGAATCCAAGTAATGATGTTTAAATGGTTGGCAAATTCAAAATAAGCATGAAAGAAGTAGCTCTTTTATACTAGTGAAACATGTGCATGATTATGGAGAAAATATGTGGGCATCATGCAATATCAAAATTATTTTATTTGATTGATAAATTAGGGAATTAACCAAGGAAATTATCTAGCTCATTCAAAATTTGTATTTCTAATTTTGAAGAATCAAATCTCTTGTTATTATCTTGCTCTGATTTTATCTTTACAAAATAAGCATGCTTCTAATCCATTATACTTGCCATATAATCTGATCTTGCAAATTTAAAATATTCTGTTGACAATATTGTCACTTTACGGATTTGTAAGGAAATATCATGATTAAAAGAATAATAACATTTTTATCAAGGATCAAAATGTCTTGTTATTATATTGGATTCCAGGAATAATATCAGCAAGATTTTCAAGAGTAAGAAAAAGATATTATGCAGCTTCATATCAACACAAATCATGGCAAAGATTATAAGAAAATCAAATTAGAATCTGCTGTCTAAATTTCAAGGGCCTAAAATGCAATTTCAAGATATTCTGGGCAGAATTTCCTATCTTGGCAGAATTGGTGCACGACTACTAAAGCCTATAAATAGAGGCCAAATGAGGAAGAGCAAGAGTGAAAAGTATCCAAGTAAGTTGCAAGAACATTGAGCTATGCATTTGTGAATTGACTCTAAGCATTACATTGTGATCAAAAGTTATGAGTGTATTGAGGTATTCTTTATTAAGGAGTGAGCTTAGGAGTTTGTTTGAGGTCACAACTCCTCCAAACTTAAATCAAGAGGTTGGTTTAAAAGTTTGGGATCTCTAGAGTGGGGTAGCTTTGAGGGATTGTGAGAGTTCATCTTAATAAGAAAAGTAGAGTGTTGAATCCTAGAGTTAGGTAACTCTAGCAGGGGACCTAAGCCTGATTGAGGCCCAACCTCGTTAAAATATCATTGCGTATCATCTTTATTTAATTTTTGCATTTAGATTTGATTTTGATTTTAAGTTTTTTGCAATCACCCTATTCACCCCCTAGGGTGATCTGAGTCTTCAATTGGTATCAGAGCTAGTCCCACATTTCTTTTGACTTAACAGTCAAGTGGGTGACGATCATGGCCTTTTCAGAAGATGTCAATATTAAAGGTCGATCTACTATTAGACCCCCCTTATTTAAAGGAACTAATTTTTCTTATTAGAAAAATGCTATGCTAATATTTATTGAATCTATAGACATGGAGCTGTGGGAGATTATGAACAATGGACCCCATTCTATTGCTAAGATTAAAAATGATAAAGGAAAAGAAGTTGATAAACCAAACGATCAATATACTAGTGCCGATTGGAGTAAAATTACTAAAAATTCAAGAGTTAAACATATTCTTTATTGTGGTTTAGATGCTAATGAATATAACTGAATTTTTGCATGTGATACAGCTCAGCAGATTTAGAACAAATTGATTGTTACATAAAAAAGGACAAGTCAAGTCCGTGAAACCAAAATGAATATGTTCATACATCAATATGAACTATCCAAAAAGCAGACAGACAAATTGATAAAAGATATGTTTAATCGATTCACTGATATCACCATAAACCTAAAGTCGCTTGGTAAGATTTACACAAATGAAGAGATGGTGAGAAAAATTCTTCGATGTTTTCCAAAGAACAAATGGGGACCAAAAGTTACAGTAGCTTAAATCAAGAAACTAGAACTGGGTGATCTTCTGGAAAAGCTCCTAACACATGGGATTCATCTCAAAGAAGACAAAGGAGAAAGCTCAAAGAAGGGAATATGACTAAAAGTTGCACAAGAATATTCCACTCTCGAGGAGGAAGAAACCAACGACAAAGATGAAGAGGCATTCTCATTGATCGTTCGAGGCCTTAACAAAATGGGGCTAAAGAAAACATTTAATCAACGAGAATTTAACTCAAAAGGGTCCAGGTTAAAAAGAAATGAAAAATTCTCTAAAGGTAAATGTTTCCATAAAGGTAGCATTAATGTTAGTTCTTGTTATGGATGTGGTATGCCAGGACATTTGTTGAAGGACTGTCTACTCATCCAAAAGATGGGAGAATCATGGAGATTCAAAAAGAAAGAAAACAAGAGAGCAATGATTGCAGCATGGAGCGATAGCTATACAAGTGATAGTGAAAGTGATTAAGAACACACTGCTAACATCTGTCTCATGGCAAAGGAAGTAAAAGATGATGGAAGATCTGAATATGAAAGTACCAATGAGGTAGATGTGACGGCTCTCTATGAATTCTCTAAAGAAGAACTAATTAATGCCTTAGTTTTGCTAAACTAGAACAATGATATCTATCTAAATATAAAAATCTTAAGAAAAATCTTTGAGAATTAAATCAAACGAATGTACCTCTTGAAAAACTGAACAATGATCTTCATGATAAGGTTAAGAGTTTAGAAAATAAAATTATGAAATTGCAAGCTAAGTGTGATAAAGATCACAAAATAGTTTTAAAGTTCACATAAGGACAAGAAAATTTGGACAAGCTACTTTGTACCCAAAGAGCATCCTTTAACAAAGAGGAAATTAGACATAATCACTTCAACAAAAAGAATACCTATACGAATTTCTTTGTTAAATCTACTCCATATAAAAAGACTGTTAGAACATGTAGTTATTGTTCTACAATGAGTCATGTTGCATACTCATGTCCACTTAGAAACTTCAAAGACTATTCAGATTTGGATTCCAAAGGGAACAAGGCCACTTAATATGGTAGACACTAGCAGACCCAAATTTTTCAAAAATACTTTGAGAAATATTTAAGTTTGTTTTGTAAGAGTACTTGATGGCTGAGTTAAAAAAAAAAAAAAAACAAGGAAATCCTAAAAATGTTACCTTACCCTTTTTGCCCAAAGATAGCAAAACTTGGCCAAGTATATTAACCACCTAGGGGGTCCAATATGGATTGTCAAAAGTTTACCTAATCGATCTGCTATATCATTGACGCAAGAGGGGGTTTTCTTTAATATATATATATATATATATATATATATATATATATGTATATATTTGATACTGTATAGATTTGATATATTAAACTTTGAGTGCACATTAGAATCACAAACTGATTCAAAATGTGATTTACTTTTAGACATGATTTTGATGATCCTACCACGTATTTTTTTACCTAATAATATTCGGGGGATGCGATTGGATATAATATGCCATGGATATTATTTTGTATTTGAATGGATTTTTGGTAGAGTATGCTTATTTGTTATTATTTTGAAGTTGGTGATATATTGTTGGCTGGCATGTATCTCTTTCTATGTCTATCATGCATGAATTCGAAAATCTTTGGAGTAAATCTTATCATCTTACTTGATAAAACCATGGATGTTAATGCTATCACTTATGTGGTACATGACATGTGATGATATGTATATTTCTTTTAACTTTTTATGCCACTTGCTCCCTTACATGATATCATTTGCAAAATTTATTTTTACAAGAGGTAGAAAATACCTCGATAAACTAATATATTGGTCAATGAAAATTTATATGCCCCTTTGTATTTTCTTGGATTTTTTTAGGGTCAAGGGTGAGACAGAGCTTGATTTATTAAGTATGGTCATTATACGCTAGTATCTTTACGACTACATAATCTTGAATCTTCATATAATGATTTTAGCTATTGAGATATATTATAGTAGAATACTCACGAAGATAAATTTTTCAAATTTTATTAAGGTAAAATTGAATATTTTATCTCTTTTCGTTCTTATCAGTAGTCCATAAAGAAAAGGGATAATATCATATGTGTCTGACATGTACGACTCTTGCCATCGAATTCCTACTTGAACATAACATATTTTGTTTCCATTGCTATTTTTATATGAGGATTGGATAAAGGGGGAGAAAGTACAGTAGATAGTATATAATGCTTCAATAAAATTATTTCCATAATATTATATGCCCTTATGATATTCCATAACCCATGCTTGATGTTTTCAATTATTTATCAAGGGGGAGAGACAACCTTATATGTTTGGAATAATCCTTATTGTCTTCATGACTATATAGTTTTCTCCTTCTCACACTACCTTTTTGATGAAATGCGTACAAAAAGGAAGAGAAAAATGAATTGGCGAGCCTAAATGATAAGATCATGGTAAGTTTTCATCTCTATTAAATTGAACTCTATCTTTCATCAAAAAAGGGAGACTCATAATGTGATTCACAATATGTTTTGATGAAAGATGAAAAGGGCTAATCCAAATAAAATGTAAATGGAAAGCTCTATAATATTTGATTGCATTCATCTTTCCACGCTGCACCAAGATATATACCATACTTTGATTACATCATGTTATTGTGATAAAAATGATGTCAAAATGAGATATGAGAGAACCTTTGTGATACTATAATAGGCATCTGGTTGGAGATATGTCAAAAATGAAGTAACTAAATTATATTGGCCTAAGTATACTTGATTTCATCGTTTGACTGGATCGTGATAAATATTATTGCATCTCTCTTGCATACGATATTATGCATATGTTTTAGCTATTTTGTTAGGAAAAATAGCTTGATTAACTTGGTACAATACCTATACATTATACCACACATTACTATACGTTTCTTAAAAATTGTCATTTCAAGATTGTAGCTGTTAGTATGATTTGGCATGAATATTGTTATGTGCTCCACTAGCATATCTCATGCCATACAAATTGCCTTGGATTAATGATTTTTGAAAGGGGGAGATTTTTTTTGTGCTCTATGCCCTATACATAATTGCCTTAGGAGTAGAGGTAATTTATTTTAAATTATCATTTTGTTCATATACTTGGAACTCTTATACCCTTTAACATGTCATTTTTGAGATGTCCAAGTGAACTGGTTGATTTTGTTGACATGCTATTATATTTAAGCTTGTGAGTTTAACCCTTTCTTCTTCTACATAAGTGTCATATTAAGGGGAGCTATGCTATTAATTTATTAGTTTGTATTCCACATCCCTTTTTAATGATGACAAAGGGGGAGAAGAATGAGCTTATGGTATGTATATACAATGATCAAGGTATGAAGATTGAACATCCTATTCAGCACATATTATGGCTCAAGAAAAACACCACAAGAAGCCACAAGATTTGTTGATGATCACATGTACTCTTGACCATTGATTATTTTGGCCTTCCCCTTCTGATCTAACTTTTTGATGAAATACAGAAATGGGGAGAAAGGTGAATTGGTATGTCCAAATGATAAGATCATGGTAAGCATTTTAATTCTTCAAGTTAGATTTTGTCTTTCATCAAAAAGAGGGAGATTGTTGAGTTAGTCCTAAACTTAGAATAAGTTGGATGATATTTTGATGAAAGACAAGAAGGATTGAATTAATTATGAACCAAATGAATCCAAGTAATGATGTTTAAATGGTTGGCAAATTCGAAATAAACATTAAAGAAGTAGTCCTTTTATACTAGTGAAACATGTGTATGATTATCGAGAAAATATATAGGTACCATGCAATATCAAAATGATTTTATTTAATTGCTAAATTGGGGAGTTAACTAAGGAAATTATCTAGCTCATTCAAAATTTAAATTTTAAATTTTGAAAAATCAAATCTCTTGATATTATCTTACTCTAATTTTATCTTCACAAAATAAGCATGCTTCTAATCCATTATACTTGTCATATAATCTGATCTTGCATATTTAAAATAGTCTATTGATAATATTATCACTGTACTGATTTACAAAGAAATATCATGATTAAAAGAATAATAACATTTTTTATCAAGGATCAAAAATGTTTTGTTATTATATTAGATTCTAGGAATAATATCAGCAATATTTTCAAGAGCAAGAAAAAGGTATTATGCAGCTTCATATTAACACAAATCATGGCAATGATTACAAGAAAATTAAATCATAATCTGCTGTCCAGTTTTCAAGGGCCTAAAATGCAATTTCAAGATATTCTAGGCAGAATTTCTTATCTTGGTAGAATTGGTGCACGACTACTAAAGCGTATAAACAGAGGCAAAATGAGGAAGAGCAAGAGTGAAAAAGCATCTAAGCAAGTTGCAAGAACATTGAGCTATACATTTGTGAATTTACTCTGAATATTACATTATGATCAAAAGTTGTAAGTGTATTGAGAAATTCTTTATTAAGAAGTGAACTACGGAGTTGGTGTGAGGTCACAACTCCCCCAAGCTTAAATCAAGAGGTTGGTTTCAGTATTTAGGATCTCTAGAGTGGGGTAGCTCTAAGAGATTATGAGAGTTCATCTTAATAAGAGATTAGAATGTTGAATCCTAGAGTTAGATAACTCTAGGCGAGAACCTAAATCTGATTGAGGCCCAACCTCGTTAAAATATCACTGCGTATCATCTCTATTTAATTTTCGCATTTGCATTTGATTTTGATTTTAAGTTTTTTGCAATCACCCTATTTGCCCCCTCGAGGGTAATCTGATTCTTCAAATTCAAATTAATGTAGACATGAGGGTGACTGTTCTTAGACCACCTACAGCGGGTCATCTCGTAAGTCAAAAATTAACATCCTGGGTGAGCGCTCTGGTGTGGACGGCATGATGTCAGTGCTATCCAAGTAGTAGAAGTAACCCACCACCATAAACTAGAGTGCTTTCTTGTGGTAGTCTAGTAGCACTACTAGGTCCACATTGCGACTACCCATGCACCTCTCCATGTGTTTTCCTATTTTTGGGTGCTGCTAGTTTTAATGATGTTTTAATTAAAACCAAGATCTCTGCAAGCAATGGTATGCTGGTGGTGGAGCAATGACAAAAATAGAGATGGGCCTTTCCTGAGATTCACGATGAGGTAATTTTTCTACCAAATAAAGATGCTAAATTAAAAAATGACAAAGTGCAAAAGTGACAGTGACCTCAGTTTTCTATAAAATGAGAAATAAAGCATAATTTCAGAAATTCATGTTGTTATTCAAGACACCGAATATACATAATATTGATCACTAAACAACTTGAGAGTGAAAGAGATAGAATTGTTGAGAGAGAATCAAAATATGCTGAGGTAGAGAAGATGATAGAGAGCAGGAAAAGCATAGCAGATTAGTGATATCAAGGAAGTCGATTTATTCTATGAAAAGGACAAGCACCTCTTTTATCTAGACTGAGAAAACGGGGCCATCTTTAAACTATTTTCCCTTCTCTTCAACTGCCAGTCGCCATATAAGCGTGAGATAAAAGGTGCAAAGGAGGGGGTGACTGGAGAAAGTGGTGGATGACGTGCGTTATCCATGGCCTCCGCTTTTTGTGTTTGCCAAAACCAAGTTAACCAACATTGTTATTAAGGCTCTCACTAGCTATGAACAAGCAGCAGTTTAAAACATATATGTAGAATAAGTTCATAGTTTATCCCTATGAAATAAACTCAATCCATATGTAGCGTGTTTAGGTATGTTGGCATCAAATGATCTCAACTATAAGTTAAAATTTGCTATGACACTGTCTCTTTTTAACTAATCATACTATACATGTTACCCATCCATTAAAAAAACATGCTACGTAGTTTTAGTTTAAAACATTAACACATGAATAAGTTCTATCCTGTAGAAGAAAGATGCACACTGTGCTGTTGTTGTTGTTTTGCGAATAAATATACCTTTATTGTTTAAGAAGCAACTCAAACAAAAGTTTAAGCTTATGGTTAAAGTCTTACGAATAGATTTATATTCTAACATGCCCTCTCAAGCGAATGTCCTTTGTACTTGAAGCGTGGATGTTGCAAAGGCTCGCTTTACCTTGTGCAATAAATTAATAGTTGAGATTCGAACCTGACATCACTTGCTTAAAAAGACTCCGGTACCATGTTAAATTCTATATATCAATTGGGCCATAAACAAAGAGGCATACACATAAGCGCAAATGAGGTTCCAACCCAAAACCAATTGGAAATGGGTGGAGTAACATACAAGCTTGCATACATGCTCAAGCCCTTTAATTTTATCAATATGAGACAAACCCCACTTTTACACTCCAGCATGCCCCCTCACATATGGCTACTAATAAGGCTCAAAACACATGGATGCATGTGTTTAATCAAATGGGAATGGTGGCAAATTGCAATTGAACAACCTGCTCTGATACCATGTTCTAAAGCCAACTCAACCAAAGGCTTAAGCTTATGGTTAAAGGCATAGGAATAGATATATACTCGAATATTTATGCTCAAACATCTCAGTGTCCAACCAAAATCTAACCTCAAGTAAGGAATGTGGTCGTCTTCCAAGATTCGAAGTGATTATGATTAAGGTTTAATACTGACAGTTATTTAGTAGTGACAAACATTTTTACATTATTAATTGCATCTCTCTTTACTAATTTCCCTGAATGAGAAATAATGGAAGCTATTTTAAAGATATATATCGAGATATATATGTAATTTCACTTGTAGGCGTTATACCATACATATAACGTCAACCTCCCATGTTTGGGTGAGCTATTTTCTTACTGTATCTCTTATGATATCTGAACTAAAAAGAGTTCTCTAACTCTTTGGTTCGTAATTGCTCCTTTTCCTTCTCTATTTATGGCCAGGATTCTGTGCTCCTTCCCCAAGAAATTGACTTTAGCCCTTCACCCTCACTTGCTGACTTCTACAGCCTCCAGCACTAGTTTCGACAACTCCACCCATGCATCTAACGTCATCAAAATAGCTCAAATGCCACCTAAGAATTCCTCTTTTAAAGTCTCGTCCTCAATTCTTACTATGAGTCCACACACTAGTGACTTCCTCCACCACCGTCTCTTCCTTCTTCCTCAACAGTCTTTGTGGTGCCAAAACCACTATTCTCCTTGGCAATTTCAAAGTCATTGTTGTACTTCTCTTGGAAGCATATGTTGTCGCCGTCTCTCCCAGCTTCTTTCCCAGAACTCGGTGCCTCTACTGTAGTTTCTGCTATAACAAGCCCCTCCTTACGCCATGCCACTCTTCTTTGCCCCTAGTTCCATTCCTTTAGGTTGAGTGTCATGACTAATTAACCTAACTTGGGCACCATATATGGGTCTCAGCTTAGACACCTTGGATGGCCTCCCACCCTTGCCACCGACAATCTAGATAGTAGATATCATCATCTATGTGACTACGGTCTAAGCCTTCATTGATTATTTTCTTTCTCGTCACATGTAGTTCACAGGATTTGTTATCATGCATTAATTGCAAGGCATGCTCGATGGTTTAAACTCTCAACTGTCTTTGCATGTTCCTACTCTCCACTGTCTTTGCATGTTCCTACTCTCCAGGGCACTCCTTAACTAAATCCCGACTATGGCTACCGACTTCAGGTTGACCATTTGATACGTGCTTGGTTATTTGCTACTATTTATGCGGACACTTAGTGAGGTACGTGATTTGCATTATTCTATTCAAGTTTGGCAGTGCCTTAAGTCCCAGTTTAATATGGCTAGTTTAACTCATGCTCTTGATATAAAATGTATGCTAACTAACATTAGTATCGGGGCTAATCAGTTCATGGATGCTTACTTACATTCCATTAGAACTAATGCTGCTGCTCTAGTGGCTATTCAACCTCCAATTTCGGATCTTGAATTATTTAGCTTACTACTGCAAGATTACTTGACGACTATGACTCTTTTGTCATTACCTTTTCCATGCTTCCTAGGTCTACGTCCTTTGATGATTGCACTTTAAATTGCTTTTTTATGAGCAACGCCTTACTTACAAAAAGGTTGTAATCCCTCCATCCACTAGGTTTTTGCCGCAACCACTGGGGATACTCAAGGCCAAGGGAATGCTTCAGGGTCCAAGCAGAATGGTAATAATAAAGGGAATCGTAACAATTGTAACAAAGGGGGTTGTGGGCGTAACAATAAGAACAACAAAGGTGCTACTCAATCAACCTCCCAGTTGCATGCCTAAAAGTACTACCTTATGTGATGCAGTTGATTCATTGTTCAGTACTTTTTACCTTCATAGAAATCTATTACTAATCACTTTTTAGTAGAAGCTATGCAAAGTGAGTGACCTTAGGTTCTCATGCTAACATTGTCTATTAGATTTGTTATGTTCGTGGGCATTTAGTTCCAAATTTTCCAAACTGATACTCTCCTCGCCCTTAGTTAATGCTGCCAATGTATGCAACACTCAATCCTATTTCTGTTGATGTACCGATTTGGTATCGTGATTCTGCTGCAGCCTCTCATATGATGCCTGACGATGGTAATTTATGTTCTAAATCTATTTATTCTAGCAATGCTCTGGTTAAAAAATGTGATGGTATCCTTCTTCCTGTTGCTCATATTCGCACCTCTATTCTTCTTGGTTGACATTATCTTCTATTCCTTGAGGATGTTCTTCATATTCCTAAACTTCAGCATAATTTGCGTTTTGTCAGACAGTTTTGGGGATAGCAACTATAATGTTGAGTTTGACTCTTCTTGTGTTTGAGTCATTGATAACAACGTGGGTCATGTCCTTTTATAGACTTCTAATTCGTATCTCGTCTACACTATCCCTGTCTCTGAATCACCAGGCTCGATTCTTGCTAATTTAGCTGTGATAGAGTTTGCAAATCTTTGTCATCGTCGATTATGTCATTGTGGAGCTAGCGTTCTAGGCCCTTTAAGTTAAAATAGTTTCGCTCAGTTTATATTAGTTCTCTTCAACAATTGTATGTCTTGTCGTTTAGCTAAATCTTATAAACTTTGATTTACTTATATCTATTGAGCATAGAATGGATTCTACTTCACATTAATTCATTCTGATGTTCAAAAATTACTTGTTCTTTCTCACCATGGTGATAAATATTATGTTTCTTTTATTGATGATTGCTCGTATAGTACTTGGCTCTATTTGATTACACGCAAGTCTAAAGTCTATGGATTGTTTGCGAAATTTCAAGCCTTGGTAAAAGGCTTATTTAATTGTAAAATAAAATATTTCAAAGTGATCGGAGACACGAGTCTGACAACTCTCTTTTGCCAAATTTGTTTCATAAATATGTCATTTATTGTTGAAAATTATGTCCCGATGCCTACCAACGGAATGGGATTGTCGAAAAGAAGCATTGACATATTCTAGATGTGATCCATACTTATCTTGTAGATGCTTCTACGTTGGACTTTTTTTGGCTTGATGATGCACATCCTATAATTTACACCATTAATAGACTCATTTCCTCTTTGTTGCAAAGCAAGACTGCCTTTAAAGTCATATTCCATAGAGTGCCTGATTATTATTTTCTCAAACCTTTTGGCTGTGCTTGTTTTCCAAATTTTGTAGCCTTTTCTCTAAATAAACATCAACCTTGGCCTATGCATTATGTATTTTTGGGCTATGGTGCCCATTACAAAGGATAACAGTGTCTCGATCTAGTTTCAAGACGTGTCTGTGTTAGTCATCATGTTCATTTTCCTAAAATTCATTACCCATTTTCTCACTTGATTAGCAAAGCTCCATATACGATTCATTAACAGTGCATCTCATCCCCTATCTCATAAGCGTCCTTTATGTGTCAAGATTACATTATAAATCATCAAAGGGATGGACAACATCAATAGTGTCTTTATTGAATTTATTCCATAATTTTAGTTGATCCATTAGACCTCAAGGGGTTGGGCTTTATTATACACTAATTCAAGCAACGAGCTTCAGCCGTATACCTCGACGTTTCAATGATCATACTTTTACAAAGGCCTCTAGTTAAAGGGTCAGCTAAATTCCTTTCTAACTTTATACAATCTAAAGAGATAACCCTAATCTTAATGAGGTTTCTCACAATATTGTGTCAAGTGAATATGTATCCTTTTCATTGCCGCCAAAATCGAGGATTGGCTATCGTAATGCAAAGAAACTAGTGGAGTTTGCTCCCTTCACTATGGCACATCTGCTAGAAATTCTCTCAGAAGTTTAGCTTTCATTCCACCCAACTCAACAGCATCAAATATAGATTCCACAGTTGAATTAACAGTAGATGATTATTTGACTAATTTCCAAGATATTGTGCCTTCATCCAAGGTGAACACATAGCAACTAGTCAACTTTACCTCAACAGTTTCCTATAGTGCATCCCTCTAGTATTGAATGGTCTTTACCGTAATGTCAACCCTAATCCATAGTTCTTCTTATATATCTAAGCAAAGGGTAAGGGCATTTTAATGTTCTCGACTAGGATTGTGTGCATGCCCACTAAATCAATCAATAACATAGACAATTTTTGGTCTAATATATTTAATTAAGAACATGACACTACCTATGATCTTAGCATATTCTAATTAAGCAACTAGATTTTCTTCATTCTTTTTCAAGTGTATACTAGAACTATAAGATGGTTTCAAAGGGTCTACGTCAAAGTCTTTTCAACATAATGAGCTTGATTAAGGGAAAAACAAAATTCAACTTTTTTCATTTTGACCCTCAGGATAAAATTAAATTCACCAAGATCCTATATTTCAAGCTTAGAATTTAGGAAATCCTTAGTCAATTTTACCACTTCATACTTGTTCCTAATATAAGCATATTATCGACATACAAGCATATAATGACAATACCATGCTCGTTAGTTTTAGAGTATATGCATGAGTAGATTCATTGACCATAAAACTGTAGGACAAAAGAGTTTTATCAAATTTCTCATACGACTATTTTGGTGGGTTGTTTTAAGACCATATAAAGATTTCACTAGTTTATGCACCTTGTGCTCTTGTCTAGGGACTTTCAAAATCTTAGCTTGTCTTGTATAAATCTCTTCTTCTAGGTCTCCATTCAAAAAGATATTTTTGCATCTATTTGATGAAAAATTAATAGACCTTGCAGTGATGTATGGGCAATTGATGCTCTAGTTATGCTAACTTTTGTCACCAGTGAATGTGTCAAATTAACGTGTATGTTTCTATAGATTGTTTTCTCTTACTACAAGTTTGGCATTGAATCCATCAATTAATCCATCTATTTTACTTGTTTTTAAAGACCCATTTACTAATTAAAGTCCTGCACTCCTTTGACAGGTCAGTCAATATCCAAGTGTGACTGGGTATGATATACTATATTTCATCATTAAAGACCTCTATCCAAAATTTAGAATCTATTGAACTCCTGGCTTCCTCATAGGTTCTATCTTCAACTTTTAAAATTAACAGTTGTACAATTTTGTCAAGTCATCTAGGTAATACATACCACCATTTGTAGTTAAGAAAACAGTAACAAAATTTGGGCCAAAAGATGATTTAGTTCTAGGCATTTTACGACATCTAGACTAAACATTCTCATTGTTACTAGTTGATGCACTATTGATAGGTATTATCAGTCCAACAAACGACGTGTGAGGAGTACAAGTTTTCAATGCATTCTCAAAAATCTCAGCAATTTCATATTTAAGAATAGCACCAATCACAATATCTTTATAAATAGGAATAAATTTGTAGGCTAAGCTATTTTGAGCATAGGTAATGGAAACTGAATAAACATATTTAGGACCTATCTTACTCCTTTGAGTGTCTGATATACCAATCTTGGCTAGGCAACCCCACACCTTAAGGTAATGTAGATTGGGAGCATGTCCCTTCCATATTTCATAAGAGTTTTGTCTAGTTTATTATGAGACACTTTATTATGAACATGACAAGCAGAAAGAATAGCCTCCCTCTGCATATTGTCAGGCAAGCAAGAGCTAATAAGCATAACATTCATTATATCTTTAAGGGTTGTACTCGTCCTTTTGGCTATCCAATTTTATTGGTGCATAAGGGGTTGTGGTCTCATAGATTGTGCCATTTTTCTCACAGAAAGTTGTGGGTGTGTTCATATCCTATTCCCCTCCTTAGTCGACTTTAGTGAGCCTAGAGTGGTCGTCCCCTAAGGTTATTAATAGTTTTTACCACCAGATTCATGGTATCTTTGAAATCCCCTCAGTCACTATAGATAAGCTCTAGTATATTTGTTTGTCTTTCTACTGATTTATTAAAGGGATTCTTAGAGAGTTTGACCTCAATGCATAACTGACATTTGTTCCATTTAGTATTAGATAAATTAGCAATCAACCACCACTGTTTTAGCCATTTGATAGAAGTCAAATTCAAATGTTCAAGTCTAGCATGCCACATTTCTAGGGACTCAACAATATGAGCTAAAGGAGGAGAGTACTCAACATTACCAGCAACCCCATAGGTTGCATCAAGAACAAATAATCTAGCATTGTAAGCATAGCCTTGGCTAATAAATTCAGTATCCTATGTCAGAATATATCTAAATACCATTTTAATGCTAGTCTTATTAAGATAAAAACCAAGGATTAGATTCCTATGCATTTCAGGAACATGCAAAACATTGCTTAAAGATGGAATTTTTATAGATGTGAGTTTGTGGTTTATCTCCTTTTTACCAAAGATTTTTATGGCACCTACATTAGCTATGAAGACTCATTATCATCAGGCACAGTCTCATGTTCCTTGAATAGGCATTGGTTTGGATCGTTGTGTCTATTAACACCTATATACACTATCTATTCGACCTTATTTCCTACTAAGTTCACCTTCGAGACTACAATAGCAATAATTTCTGGTTCTTCAATTAAATGGGCATCTTACTTGTCCTTCCATTGCAATGTGTCCTAGTTTCTCATAGTTACAGCCAGCTCTCTCCCCTTCGAACTTTTGCACTCCTCCAAAAGCTTTCATCTTTCAGTGTCGTTTGGTGGATTACTCAACCCTCCTTTGTAAAATTTTTGACCCTGTGGCTTCTAGTTTCTCCATTTAAACCTATCAAATTTAGAGGAAGATTCAACAAGGCTGGCACTTGCAAAGCTATGGGGGTACAATAGCCTTTGCTTTATAGTCGATTTTCATCCTAGATGTTCACAGGACCGATAAGTTCCTTAAGACTAAAGTCCTTCCTTTCGTGTTGTCATTTATCATGATAATCCTTCTAGGATGAGGGTAGTTTTTAAGGCGAAACATCAGCTTGCAATTATTCACACATTTTCGTCCTTCTGCTAGCACTTCAAAAATTAAAGTTTTGTACTCATGAATTTGAGTCATTATGGGTTTGTCATATTCCTTCAGAAATCTAGTTGGCCTACTAACAGCATACTTCTTACTGTCTAAGTCCTTATTCCCATATTCTCCCTCAAGAAAATCCCAAATTTAATCCACCTAAAACACATTTGACTTGTAATGCAGAACATACCCCTAAAGGTCAAATTGTCTTGTCCATATTTTTGTTAAGGTCCTTAATAAGGGGGTTTCTTCCTTTTCATTAGACTCGTTAACAATGTCATCAGATTCCATCACAATAATTTTAGCCATAGCAGGTTCAATAGGCTTGGGTTCTATAAAGAATACATAAGCAACGTCAATTTGTGTGAAGTAACACAACATATGTTCAGCCCATCTTATATAGTTATTACCATAAAGATGTTTCATCATAGGTATATTAGGCACAAATGGATTTAGAGCCATGTTCAATTACTAAGCAATGATAGTTGATCTTTGAATGGTAGGAAATAAAATTCTAGAGTATGCTTAACAATTGAACACATTGAACACACCTAGCGACATAATATTGAGCACAACCACAAATTAGAATGAGCTTATTTGTGATAGCCGAGGCGTGGTGCGAATCGGTGGCTAAATATCGATTACGCCTAACCACAGTTGTAGTGTTACCCATTAGTAGTGGCTATCCTCGTGCACTCAGGAAGAATTGAGTAGAAACAGGAATAATCGAGCACCCAGGACTTTTTCAAAGTGTTAATAAAAAGGAAAAACAAATGTTTCTGTGTGTTTTGCAAATTGGAGCAAACCATAATTTACAAACAAGGATTTGAGCAACAAAGGAAAACAGACAAAATGACTCGAACAAAGGTTGAATCTTCCACAAAGAATCAACAAAAGTAGTCACATAATACATCTCACAAGGTAAGAATATTTGACAAAATCAGTTTGATGTCTTTTAAAACATTTAAACCGATTTTATACAAGAATGTAATTTATATCACCATACCACATCGCGTTGCGCCCTCATTCTTAGCGTGAATGTATGTCCTAACCCATCCATACATTGGGCCCGAACATTGTCCAAAGGATCTTGGGAGGTAAAAGTATCAAAACCACCTTTTCTCCCTCTAAAGTTCCTTTGTGGGACACGAATTCCTATTTTCTTTTTCCCCTATTACAACCCTGCAAAGCCCATAAAATTTTGGGATAATTTGAACAATAGACACATCTATTTTTATTTGTTTATTTTTGCTATACGACCTTGCTATAAGAGACACAAAAATACATAAATAAAAAATAGATATGCAAGAAATCAACCAAGAAAACGTTGGTCCTATACAAAATTGTCTGATTTAAAATAAGTATAACTCATTAATATTATATTAACAAGATTTTAAAAGTTGGTCCTATACAAATTTGTCTGATCTTTAATAAGTGTAACTCATTAGTATTAATATATTATATTGACTAGAAAAATCTCGGAAACCATTAATACCAACTTATTCTAATTTTTTGTATTTTTTTGCATAGAATTTGATTGCCATGAACGAGAGATAAATCCAAACATTTTTAATAATTAGTTAGTGAGAGCAATAAGATAATTGATGAGAGAAGTCTAATTTAGATTGCTTACGATAATTTTTATTTATTGTTTTCGATCCTTGGACAATTATCAAATTGTGTTGTTTCATATGTGAAATTTAATAGAAATTGAGCCTTAAACAAACGAGTTATGAATATAAACTCAAATGAAGTTTTAACACAAAATTAATTGGCAATAGGTGGAGCAATTCACAAGTTTATATACATTTTCATACCTTTTAATTTTAACAATGGAGAGATGCCTGAACAGATAAGGCTAGCTACATCTGGATTTCCCCTAACACTGTGAAAACATGATCTACACTGGAAGTTGTTGGTTATGTTGTTGTTGGAGCAAATCCTACTTTGATAACTCCAACACGCCCTCTCACATGTGAACTGCTAACAAGGTCCAACACCTGGATATAATTAATCAAATGGGGGAGGTGGAAAATCAAGAGCGAGCAATCATCTCTGATGCCATGTTGAATTTTATAGAATTTGGTCTTAAACAAACAAGTCTTGCAAATAAGCTCAAATGAGATTTCCATCGAAGACCAATTGGTAATTGGCATAGTAACTCACAAGTTTAGAAACATGTTCAAACTCTTTAATTTTATCAATGTGGAACATACTTTATTTTAGAAACTCCAACATCATAAGAGGTGAAGTTCTTCCCATGTACGTTTCTCCATTCACAAGACCTTTGCCTGACACTTTAACTGGGGGATGACTACTGAATCCCTTGGGAACTTGCTTTTGTTAGTAATAGGGGTCATTAGCAGCGCTTGATTAATTTGGGAATTTGTACATCGCTAAGTTTATGATCTTTAGTAATTTAGTAATTGATTTTATTTTTTTAATTTAGTTACTAATTAATCGATGAAACTAGCAAGCAAAATTTTATGTCGCAATACAATATAATTGTACCAATACAAGTTGGTTTAAGTAGTTTTGCACTTGTTCCCCTTAAACAGGATCTCGAGTTTAAGTCTTATGAATGGAGAAAATCTATAAGGGGAGAGTTCTACCTAAACCTGACAAAATTGGCACGAGACCCAAACTTCGAACTGAACAACCTGGACACATACCTGACCCGACATCTGAAATAGGCTCACCCAAAAGTGGACCGGAAACCAAACTTGACCCGAACCGAATCATACCTGACCCGATATTTTCTAAAATGTTGCTTATTTTTCCTTGACAAACATATTGGACCGAAAATCGATGGACCCAAACCGAGGTTTACCGGACCCAAAATGAACAGACCAGAAGTCTCACTTAACCCGAAACATGACTCAACCCAAACTTAATCTAATCCGTACCCGAATTGAATGACCCATTTTTCATGTCTAGCTCCACCTCTCAGTGGGTTAACAGTAGTTTGACTCCAGTGAAATGGATGATTCAAGACCAAGAAAAATATAATATAACCGTGAGAATGATTTTTATTCTCTAAATGTGAAAACCACAAATAATCTAAACATATGTTTGCATATTCTTCATTACGCAGTGACTACTTAAATTTTGAGTTGAAAAGGAAGGTCAATTATTAATTACAAGAAAATCAGCTACTAAGTGGATTTTAGGGACTAATATAGTTGTAAAATTTACTATCATCGAAGCTAGCAGTAAAAATGAACTGAGCCGAGCCAGAGCTGGACAGGCTCAAGGTTTGGATAGTGAACAAATTTGTGAGCTCAACTTGGCTCGGAAGCTTGCCGAGTTTGCAAATTTGGGCTTGAGGCTTGACTCACCTAAGATCACGAGACCTAGCAAGCCTTAACGAACCTGTGTCTCCCTAGTTATCACTGGTACTAGGAACAGCACAAAGGGATCTAAATTGAATGTGAACCCTGAAATTGAAACCAGAAAAAGAGACAAAGACCTTGTATCTTAGCCAAATAACGACGTAAGATTGAAAATTAATTGGGATAAGAGAACAATAAAAAAGAAAAAGAGAGCAATTTTATAGTAGTAATGAGTACGACATAGATACGGCTGTGGCTTTGGACACTATAATAGATACGGAACAATTGACTAAATTAGAAATATAGGTTCTCAATTGTATCAATCAATTTTTTTAAAAAAATTGTATCATAAGTAAAACTTGGCATATCTTGTTCTCCTCCCCCTTAAGAGCCTATCGAGGCGCTTGCCGAGTTTAGTTTGGCTTATTTATATGATCTGCTTAAGTCAAAGCATGCTCGAGCTTCCTTCGAGCAGAGCTAGCTCACAAGTCCTTGTGAGGTGGCTCTGGTCATTTTCACCCTTAATTAAGCTATTTGCTAATCGATTTTTTACATCAGTTAACGATTAACTGTATAAATTATATCAGTCAATATTTCTCTTTATGGGAACTACAAAATTTTTTCGGAAACAAAATTGACATAAAAGATAACAAAAGATTAATTTTTCTTATTGCCTTGGGATTCAAAAAGTAAAAAAGATTGAGGATACATATTGTATATTTACTAAACATCTTAAACAACTTTTTTAAAATATGCAATGCAAACATTAAACAGTCGATATGAAATGACATATCACAACTTGGTTGTTGTCGTTAATCCATGTGTTGCACCGACACTACGCAGTACGCACCAATGCTATATGTTGTTTTCACTCGGGATAAACGTTGGCGACGATACTTTCACTCAGGGGTGAAAGTGAGCGAAGCTGCCTCACGAGGGCCCTTGAGCTATCTTGGCTTGAAAGAAGCTTGAGCAAACCCAAACCTGAGCTTAGCACATAAATAAGATGAACTAAGCCTTAGGAAGTGCCTTGATAGGCTCCAAAGTGGGGAGGACAAGAAGATACACTAAGTTTGAGTTATGATACAACTTAAAAAATAACATTGATTGATAAAAATTGAGAATATATATATATATATATATATATATATATATATATATATATATATATATATATATCTGTATGTGTATATATAATATATGATATATATACATTATATATATAATATACATATATAATATATATACACAGATATATATATTATATATATATATATATATATATATTATATATATATAATATATTATATATATATATATAAATATATATATATATATAGCATACCCATTGCTACTCCAAAATTGCTCCCTTTTCCTTTTTCTATTGTTACCTCAACCTAATTAATTTTCAATCATGGGTCATTATTTGGATCATATACAAGTTCTTTTTCTCTTTTTTGTTTCCATTTCAAGGTTCACATTCAATATGGATCCCTCTGAAGTATTTCTAGAACTAGTGATAACCAACGAAATATAGGCTTGTCAAGGCTTGTGATCTTAAAAGTCGGTTGAGCTAATAAGTTTCTAACTTGAATAAGATTTTAGGGGACTTTGGCTAGCAATAAAATATTGTGTTATATCTTACTCAAATAATTAGAACAAGAAGAGAACTCTCATGGGCATTGCTATGCAGATAACTAATTAGTTTTTAACGTGACTAATTTGTGCTACATATGGTATCAAAATGTGGGTAAACTATAAAGAGTCTAACTTAATCTTTCTAATTCTATTAGAGAACTACTAGTACTTAACTTGATAAGTCCTTATCAATACTAAACCAACTTTTTGAATGTTTAATCAAACGAAGACTAAGATTATAAACAACTGATAATCGTAGTTTTGTTATTAATAAATTGAAAGGCTTTTAATATTCCCTTATACCATATTATTTAAAAGAGTATAGAGGAATTATGGTAATGCACTTATTGCAATTTTTTATTATGTTAACTATGATTTATTTTAATATAATCAGTTATAATTTTACATCATTATCTATTCTAATTATCTGTTGAAAAGCCATTAAACTTTATAACATACTAAAAGGTTAACTAGTGCATGACATGGGTTCCCAAAGCTAGTTATTATCATAAATCCCTTATATTTAGATAAAGCATATTTGTAACTCATTGATTTTAAAATTATTATTTAACTCTTTTCACCTTCAAAATTATTATTCTTATATGGCCTCAGTTTCGAATTAAAAATTTATGGTTAAGGGAGATTAAATAATAATATTTTTCCTATTTATGATAACAACTTTTAAAATGAGAGAAATAAAATAATAATGTTACAAGCAGTAAGTTATAAATAAAATTCATCTAAATATAGAGAGGTATATGATAATAATTCGCCTAATATATTTTTTTTCGAAGGCCACTCATATGGAAAAATTTGCATGAAACTTCGTGGAATTAAGTGGATTTCTTTAAGAATTTCATAAGTGAAGACAAATTGTCTGAATGTCCTCAACAAATAAAAGAGTAAACATGTTAACACACGCACAAAACTAGGATCAATGCAAATAACCCGCCAAAAAAATTCTTAAGAGCAATGCAGTGAGCAGCGTTCTGTCTGTCACTTACGCCCAAAAACAAACATATTCCAGCTGACACTACTGGTCTCGTCTCATGTGCGTGCTGAGAAGGAGTATTTGGTTCTCTATCCTTTTTTTTAACCAAAACATAAAGCATATATGTGTCTTGCACTAAAAAGACAAATTAAATTAAAATAAAACCATGTGTATATCTGTTTTAGAATGTGTCCCTTTTAGAAAAATATAAAAGAAAAAGAATATTTGTTGGGAAAATATAGAATTAGAAAGAAATAGGTTAGAAAATTTCTCTTTATTGTATATGAAGATGGATTCACACGCAATGCATGCATACAGTTATAAAATCATATTAAGTAGAGTTAAAAACAAAAATTAATTTACAATGAAATAATGTATTAATCTACAGGATGTAAATGAGCATATCAAACTTTCTAAAGATTTTAATCTATTTAAAAAAGGACAATCTCAAGCCACATATAAAAGAAAATAAAAAAATAGAAAAATGTATGAATAAGGACAACAACTCGTTGCAATGTAGGTCTTACTTTTATGGAGCTTGATAAGATTCAAGTGTAGGATTCCTTAACCATATAAAGACATGCAAGTAAAGTGACCAATACATAGACATCATTAGAAGAAAAATAATGAGAAAACATTTTCTTAGGTTGAAAGCTTTTGTAACAGACACTACACGAATCCCGTCCAATTGAGACCGGAATTTAGAGACCGAAATAAAAATCGGTCTCTGATTAAGTTTGGAGACCGAATTCAGAGACCAAACACTCTGGTATCAAATTGAAGCCAATTTGGAGACCGAAATTTACTATCCGATCTCCAGTTGAGACCAACATAAATTTCGGTCTCAGATTTTGGAGACCGAAATATTACGCGGTCTCAATTAGCGACCAAAACGATTTCGGTCTCCAAGGGTTTCACTGTTCGAGAAGGATCTGGTGATTTTCAGAGACCGAAAAATTTTTTGGTCTCAAAATAAATTTGGAGACCGCGTAATGTGGATTCAAAATAAATATTTTGGTTTCAAATTGCAATTAATCCAGAGACCGAAATGTGGATTCGGTCTCCATTTGAGACCAACTACATATTTGGTCTCTAATCACAAAAAGGAATTTAGAGACCGGATAGCTATTTCGGTCTCCAATTGAGACCAAAATACGTCGGTCTCTGATTTTTGCAGAAAATCGATTCCAGGGCCTCCTCTTCAACGCTCTCTGCTCGTTCCCGCTCGTCCTCCCTGTTCTCTGCTCTCTCGTTCTCTGCTCTCTCCTTCACGCTTCCACTCTCTGCTCTCTCGTTCACGCTTCCACTCTCTCACTCACTTCCTTCCTCCTTCAAGGTGCTCGGTCGTAGGTCGCATCTTCGAAGCCCCGGCAACCCACCCAGGTATCACTCAATTTCATGTAGCTTCGGTGATAATGTAGGTGCCCATTTGAGGATTCTAGG
>JAKOGI010000330.1:105000-185000 GCA_029747015.1 Carnegiea gigantea
ATTGAATTCATGTCAGCAGCTCCGTACATAAGTGATGTTTCTAATTATATCATTACAGGTTCCTTCATCACCTAAAGCGAAAAGTGGGCAACAAGGCACGTGTGGAGCCTTCAATTTCCTATGCGTACTTAATGGACGAGATCACGAACTTCATTGTCAACTATTTTGATGACAGTGTTGATGTTAGGGCACGAGATTTGCCCAGAAACGTGATGAACATTGATCAGGACAAAACTCATGTTAAACTTCCAGATATTTTCTCCCGGAACGTGGGATATGCCCCGAATGAGGGCAGTGTTCGGTGCTTAGATCATTTGGATCATCAATTGGCGCATCTATATGTGCTATCCAACTGTGCATTGTTGGGCGAATATGAAAGGTAAGTTTTTGTAATACATATGGAACAAGCATTGCATACAGTGAACATACATGTGTACGATGTTATCATTACACTGTGTAGGATATTCGCGTTGGAGATGAGCCAACAAAACCCCCGTGTTCGGGTGGAGGACGTGTGGTTAACATTTCAGGATAGATATCCAGAATGGTTCAAAGCGTATGTACGTATTTTGTCCTATGTGATTTTCTTACACAGCGAACGCATTATAATGACAACTTATTTGACCATTTCTGGATATACCGGCCATGTAGGTGTTACACTCCAACGTTGACAACGATGTTGTGAGAGCACTGGCGTATGGCCCTAAAAGACATGTTCGTCGTTGGGATCATTATTACATTAATGGCTTCAACTTCCATTCATATGAATATGGAAAAAGCAAGTCAACAATGAATTATGGTGTTTGCGTAAAAGGGACAGATGGGCAGGAATATTATGGCATTCTGCAGGATGTAATTGAGTTGGAGTATGTTGGGGATATTCGTTCATATAAGACGATCTTGTTTAAGTGTGAGTGGTTTGACTGCATTAATGGTGTTGTTATCCATGATACATACAAATTGGTCGATGTAAATCACACGAAGAGATATCCCAATTACGATCCATTTGTCCTTGCAAGTCAAGTCACGCAAGTGTGCTTCCTGCCTTATCCTATGAAAGATAACAGTAAAAAGGACTGGTGGGCAGTGTTAAAAATGAAACCAAGGTCAATAATAGATGCCCCGGAAGAGGACACACCATTCCAAATAGATGAAAACGAAAACCCGCCTAATTTAGGCGATATTGACGTAGACGATGATGTCGACATCAGACCCCTAGAGGAAAATGACATAGATGACATTGTCGACGATGAGGTAGATGCCATCGATGGTGGAGACGAAGATGAATGGCACGGCAGGTTAGCAGATGAAGACGATGATAATGTTGATGATGATGATGATGACTACTTCACCGAGTCAATGTTTACATAGTGTACGTCGTTCACTAATCTATGCAATGTTGGTGTTGTTATGATTTAGAATCGCCGTTCTGTAAGTTAAATGTATGCAATCTTTTATTACTATCCTCTCCTTCGATTCGTTATGTTATTTAACTTGCATGTTTTCCAACCGGAGTGCGTATTGGTCGCATCTGTAATGTGTTTATGCAATTTGTTACATTCATATCAAAGTGTCCAACATTGATCAGTGTATAATACTTACTGTCATTCCGCATACAATTTCCAAATTATAATGCATGCACTTATGTAACTGATTTTTATAACATTGCGCAGGAGTAGGTACGCATGGATGGTTCAAGCAGAGCCATCACCCAGGTCGACTCTGAGGAGACGCAGCCTCCAGAGTTTCTGTTAGAGGACAGTAGCACCCCCTTGACCAGGATTCGACTTGTGCCGAACACCGACATGTGGTAAGCATCGTTAACATTCCAAAAATTACAAACGGATGTGTCCGACGTTTTCATTTCATTTGTTGGCAATGCTGTATCATAGGTTCGGTCATCGAGATGTCGCACGTGCCATCTCCGAAACCATTCGAACCTATTACAAGGACGCCTTTACTTGTTGGCGGGACGCCCCTGAGGATCACAGGAGGTTTTGGTGGAATTGTTTTAAGGTATATTTCCCAACTTCACGATATGGTACATGATACCCATATTGAATTAAGTTCAATACGTATTGAGAAGTAAAATGTCTTCTTGTAATCGATGGGATGCCTTATCCAATGCTCCGGATGTGTGATCCGTTGAGATGTGTACTTGGTGTATTCCGGGCGTGTGGCCCGTTGAGCATGCAAACATATATATATCCACACTCACGCACAACCCCCCCTCCCACACACATAGGGACACAAATATGAAAGCTTAAAGTGTAGTGCGTGGTGCCTGAATATGAACTCTACTGACCAGGTTGTGTGATCTGGTGAGATGTATTGTTGGTGAACTCCGGGCCTATGCCCCGTTAAGCGTGCAAATTTGTTATGTATTTGTAGGTACTACAGGGGCGTATTGTATAGCTTTAAGCCTGGGATATGGTCAACTTTTAGGCGGAACTCTATCCGTTTCTTCCCAGAAATGAATTATTTTCGAAAATTTTGTGGATGTGTGATCCGTGGAGATGTGTACTTTGTGTACTCCGGGCGTGTAGCCCGTTTAGCGTGAGATTATCTTACTTACGTGTATGTATGTTATTTCTACGATAATGTATGTAGTAAAGGCTCGGATATTGTCAATTGTTAGGCGGAACTCTGTCCGTTTCTTTTCAGAAATATGACTGCATGCAAATAATTGTTCATTCACCTATATTTAACATACACTAAATATATATGTCGCTGATGCAATCTTTTAGCGAATAAGTATGTCATCTATCCTCATGTTGGTGTCTTTTGTGAGTATGTGTTAAACATGATCACATATTATGAGTTACGTGAAATAAACGACCACAACTGAGTTTTTTGGAACACTAACACAATGCAATCGTATTATATGGTATTATTTGAAATTTCCTATGCAGCAACGATTCACATGGGATCCAGAGCACGAGGCTTTAGTCAGAAGAGAATGACAACAGAAGGTGCGTGTAAGGGTGAAAGACATAGTGAACAAGGTCGCGAGGGGCTCTCTGGACAAGTTCATTACTTGGATGACGGATGATCTTCGCGCGTCATTGCGACACAAGAGGGAAAGTGATGAGGAATTCAAGAAGCGGTCTGAGAGGAACACGAAGAACAAGACAGAGGGACCGAAGGCAAAGATTGGGCACAGTCAGGGGTCAATATCAGCGACAATGTGGGCAGACAGACTGGTATGAATATCTGAAACACTTGACATGAATACGTTAATTTCATTTGGGAAGGCTACTCACGTAAACATATATATACTACTGTTTGTTAGGCGAAGCAATTGGGAAGAAGACCTTCTGCAGCTGAATTGTTTGTGACCACTCATTCAAAGGTTGATGAGAGTGGTCAACGGATTTGGTGCGATGCTCACGCGCAGAGTGTTTATGTAAGTACTACATGATAGATATGTTTGATATGTACATTTGGACTTCTCTTACCACCCAGTTCACTTGATCCCCTTCCTTCAGTTATATTTATAGAAGTACTACATGATATACTCCGGATGTGTGATCCGTTGAGCTGTGGATTTGGTGTACTTCGGGCGTGTGGCCCGTTGAGCGTGCGAACGTGTTATGTGGTTTTTATGTATAGCAGGGTATAAATTATGGCTATAAGCCTGGGATATTGTCAACTTTTAGGGGGAACTCTGTCCGTTTCTTCCCAGAAATATCGTTTAGTTTCCCTTTTTGAATCACTGTTTCATTTTATCCCACTGATGCAGGACAAATATGAGCAACTGAAGGCAGGAACTGATGTGCAAGTGGGTTCAGCTGCAGATGATCACCTGTTCTTCAAGGCAAGTGGTGGCTGGAGTGACAAGGGCACTATATACGGACTTGGAAGAGAGGGTCCTGCTATGTTTGAGAGACCGACGACGTCTAGGCGTACTAGCTGCAGCAGTTCTTCTGCATATTCCTCTCCATTAGTTACGCAGCTGCAGGATCAATTGCATACGACACAGAATGAGTTGCAGACCACTCAAGCTCGACTACATTCGACAGAGGAGGAGTTGAGGAGTACGAGGGAGGAGTTGGAAGCTGCAAAGAAGCAGTTGGATGATCAAAGAATAGGACTGCTGGAGTTAAATGCTCGGTTTGATAGCTTCTCGGCACTCCTTGGCCACCCTACTCGTGCAGACAACTCTCAATCGTCCTCGTAGGCTTAGGTACGTACCACATGTCAGGTGCGTCACAAGTACATACATTTGGTTGTAAATATTTATATTTAGGTTGTGGAATTTTTTGGTGTATAATTGCTGTATCAATGACATTTGGAATGTAATTTAGATTTTGCCATATATAGTGGCACTTTTGCCGTCCAAAAATGTTGTACCAATTGTATAGCATTTGAGAAAAAACTATAAATTGCAGGATCTGGTGAAAAAACAAGCCAAATTTTTTTTTTAATAAAATATTTTAGAGACCGAAATAAATCGGTCTCCGGTGGAGACCGAACCGGCCGTGGTGGTCTCAAAAATCATAATGGTTGGTCGCCCAAATTCTGGTCTCAATCAGAGACCGAATAGTAGCGGTCTCCACTGGAGACCGAAATTCTTGGTCTCTAAACCAAATTTCTATGGTCTCAGTTAGAGACCATATTATTTTGGTCTCTAGTGGAGACCAGGCCTGCTGGTCTCAAAAAGAGACCGCCAAATTTGGTCTCCAAGTGAGACCGCGTGAGGCCCAGTCTCGATTAGGGACCAAATTTGTTTGGTCTCAAGTCACGGTCTCTAGTGGAGACCAAACCGGAAAATTTGGTCTCCAGTTTAAATTTGCGACCAATGCTTTCGAGACCGGCCCCTTTTTGGTCTCAATTCGGTCTCTGAAAACAGATTGAGACCGAATTCTTTTATTTTGGAGACCGAAAATTTTCGGTCTCCAACCATGCGCTTTCTTGTAGTGAGATCGGAAGAAAAATATACAAATTTATGCCTTTCAAAAAAAAGGACATGTTTGCAGCCATTATTGGTGAACGACGAACCTAGTTTATCATAGGATAAATGATCTAAAGCATCAAGAATTTTCTCTCTTTTTTTTTTTTTTTTTGGTTAAAGAAAAAGTTCATCATTATAGTAAATCATGTGTATAGGAGTGTTGGCCATTATTTTGGTGAGGGGATTCCCATCAATTCAGTAGAGGATGTGAATTAAGAAAAATGTAATAAAAAACCCTATAATTAAAACAATACATGTAAGGAAAAAAGGTTTTACTAAAAAAATCTATGGAATGCACAAATTCCTGGCTAAGAATGATTAAAAGAATATTATTAAAGCATCGTGAGAGAAGGATTCTCTCAGCACCCTAATGCGAATTATGACCAAATTTGGATCCTACGCTGGCTATGATGAAACGAGGTTGTCCAGTTGATAGACCTCCATTTTGATCTCATTTTGTCCCTTTGTTCAGCCTCTTTTTCCATATTTTTATGCTTAATTTTGATGAGAAAGGATCAAATTAGCTTCCTTTGGTTCATGTAGTGCTCATGGAATGTGTTTTTCTTACTTTCAGGAGTCTTTTGCAGAGAAAATCATAAATTCACAAGTGCCGCTAAAAAAGAAAGGCCATGGGGATTGTAGAATGTAAATTTTTACAGAACAACCCAGACCCGTCACGTGGAAAGAAATAAATATTTTATTTTTTTGGCCCATTACGACACGCCACATGTTAAATTAATTACGGTGTTCTATTAAATTAAATATTTAATGAAAATATATTGTGGCCAATTAAAAAGCGCCACGTGGCATAAATGATGTAGAAAATAAATGATTGTTCCCTTTAATAGAGATAACGATGAAAACCCTAACTCCGACCTTGTCTACATGAAGGGAGCTACCCCCTTCATTCAGGGGTCGGCATTTTAGAAAAACTCACAAGAGCTCAAGACTTTTCTTTAGCAGAAGACAACAAACACTCCAAATAGGTGTTATCTACGCACGAAGATTAAACTTATATCTTGGTTGAGATTAAGCCTTTAGGTCATCTCTCAAGATCAAATTCATTCAAGTCTATCCAACAAATTGAATCAGAGGATTTATTACACTATTCTTGTAATAATTATATAGAGATTGTACCTATTCTTTGATACAAATACAAAAATTCAATTTTTTACTCAACTTCTTGTCTAATTTATTTTAGGCGCAAAATTTGTGTTTACAAATTTTTGGCACACTCGGTGGGACATTCTCTGCCTCTCATCTCTTTTTGGAAACCTCAAACTCTACATTCCCTCGAAGACGACATGGCCCCTAAGACTGCCATCCCTCAATTTTCAAGGAAAACTATCTGATCCACATCTCAAGAATCGACAACCGCAAGCATTACATCTAGCGGAGTTATGACTAGAAGTATGGCAAGAGTTATTGCTGCAATTGCCATAAAGCAATCAGTTGGGACTGTCCCTTCATAGTCTTGTAAGATCCCAAGCCTTGACTCCAACCTACCTAAAGGAGTCAACAAAATCATTTCGCATCCTTCGAAGAAAAGATCTGTTGCTGGCTTCAAAATGCATCAAATAATTCCTCAAGGGATGGATGAGCTCCAAACTCAGCCAGCCCCACCTTCCAACCTTTCGGCATAGAAGATCATGGCTATACTAGCAGCGACTCCTCACCGGCATCGCCAAGAGAGTTAGTCGCACAATGAGAGACCGAATCCTCAAATTCTGTCATTATGCTAGTAATGGTGATGGAGGTGACCAACGTAGAAGAATAGTTTGCAAATATGAAAGCAACATTAGAGAGGCTCGCTAAGGAGAGTCTAGAAAAAGACACTCAAATCAAGCGTCAAAGTAAGCAGATTGCTAGTCTAATGAAGAAGCTGGAAAAGCGACTATTCGAATCCTCTAGCAAAGGCTCAAATGGCAAAGAGTCTGACGAGGAGTCTAACCGCAGCGAAGACTCTGATGACGAACGCATAAAAAAGAAGCAATCCTCAATGGGCTCGATGTCTTTTGAACATATTCAAAGCCTAATCACGAATGTTGTTAAGGCTCAATTGGGAGGAGGACCTTGCAATACGCATTTGTACACAAACCCTTATACGAAAAGGATTGATGCCCTTCATATGCCCCATGGTTACCAACCCCCTAAATTCAACCAATTTGATGGTAAGGGCAATCCCAAATAGCATATCGCTCACTTTATTAAGACGTACAGCAATGCTGGCACTGGGGGAAATAAGTTGGTGAAGCAGTTTGTTCGATCTTTTAAAGGATCGCCTTCGATTAGTACATAGACTTGGAACCTGAGTCTATTAACAGCCGGGAACAAATGAAACATGAAATTTTTAATAGGTTCTATAGTACTCAGCGCACTGTTAGTATGATGGAGCTAATAAATACTAAGCAGTGTAAGGATGAACCAGTCCTTGATTACATCAATCATTGGAGATCTCTTAGCCTCGAGTGCATAGATCGTTTATTCAAGGCCTCTGCTGTCGAAATGTGCTCCCAGGGCATGGAGTGGGACCTGCTTTATGTCTTGCAGGTGAGCAAGCCTAGGACCTTTCAAGAGCTAGCTACAAAGGCACACGACATGGAAATGAGGATAGCAAACCGTTGCAGCAAGCCATCTTCTTCATATGAGTTCAAGAAGGGCAAATGCAATTCTAAGAAGAGTTCTAAGCCTCCAAAGGCCTCAATGAAGGAAATTATGACTATTTCCATTAAAGAGCCCCTGAGGATTTTAGGGAAATTTAGGCCAGAGGGGAAGAAGACTTCATTCTCTAAAGAGACAACAAGAAAGCGTCCCACATTGAAGGAGCTTCAAGAGAGGAAGTACCCATTTCCTGATTCAGACTTGTCAGGAATGTTGGATGACTTGCTTGAAAACAAGATCATCGAACTCTCTGAACCTAAGCAACCAAAAGACGCTTGAAGCACAAACGATCTGAAGTACTATCGTTATCATAGGGCCATTGGTCACCCCTTAGAGAAGTGCATTACTCTTACAGAGCGTATCATGCAGCTAGCCAAGGATGGGAAGATCATACTAGACTTGGATGAAACCACTGAAGCCAATTGTATCGGGGCTCAATTGTAGTCATCGCCTTTATGACGAGAAGGTCATACCCAACTCCACCAAGAAGAAAAATATGATTCGACTCTTTCACCAGGGATGGAGTTATTCATAATTCAGTTCGGAAGTTTAGAGCTGGTTGTTGTACCGCTGATGGCGCAAATGCCTCCTCTAGAAATCAAACCCACTGTCAATATCCCAGAGGATGATAAAGAGGGGTGGACCTTTGCTACTCGGCGAAGGCCCGGAAATCAAAAGTGGGGCCAACAATTGCCCCTATGTCGAAGGAAGAAACCAGGGAGGCAAAAGAAACCTCAGCATGTAAGAGGTAGGAAGAGCCCGAGAACAAACAAGGAACAGGACGTTCAACCCATAAACCTACTTGAGTAGGAGTCGCTTACTTCTATCACGTTGGAAGAATTCTTCCCAGTGAGCTTTTTCGATAGAGTCACTGTTAACATGACTTCATGTACTGGACTGGAGGATGAAGAAGATGAAGAAGAGGAAAAATAAGAAGATTCACCAAAAGGAGAGGATAAAACTCTTATCGTCTTAGAGGCTCTGCCAGCATGCATGGGTTGGAGGCAAATCTTTCGCCTACCAGAAGAGATGCGTCAGTGTGTTGCCACCGCCCTTCATCACCCAGAGCTTTATGTTGACAAAGTTGAAAACATTGGAGAATCCCCGAAAGGCCTTGCCTAGTAAGCCACTTGTAACATGGCTATCACTTTTACCAATGACGACTTATTGTTAGGCTTCAAACCTCACAACCGTCCTTTGTTTGTGACCGGTTATATCAGAGAGCAAAAGGTCAAGCGCATCTTGGTAGATTGAGGTACTGTTGTTAACATCATGCCTAAGGCTACAATGAAGGAGCTGGAAATCACGATAGAAGAGCTTTCTAAGAGTTGTATGGTGATTCAAGGGTTTAGCCTAGAGAGTCAGCGTGCAATTGGCATGATTTACCTAGAGATGACAATGGGAGATCTACTAACATCTTCAATCTTCCATGTAATTGACTCTAAGACATCGTAAAAATTATTACTTGGATGCCCGTGCCTCCAAAAACATGGAATAGTGGCTTCTACCCTCCATGAATGTCTTAAGGATTACCATGGGGGTGAGAAAAAGATCAACAGTGATGTCAAGCCATTTATAAAGACAGAATCGCACTTTGCCAGTTCTAAATTCTTTGAAGGGGGCACCGCACCTAAGAAGACTATGCCCTCCATAATTTCCTCTATAGGTAGGGGTAAGCCGAAGGCTGCAGATAATTCTAAGGTAATACTAAAGCATGACGGCCGTGAAACAAGAAGAGTACTGTAAGGGAAATGTTAAACAAGAGACTATCACCCAACTTGCTAAACATATCACGAAGCAAGTGGTGGATTACACAAATCACATGCCACTAGTCTTAAGATATGTTCCCGAAGCTCGTCGCAAGGAAGGAGAAGCACCCTTTAGTGGGTCTGTAGGTGGAAATACTGGGGGCAAGGCTATTAAGAAGGATAGCGGGGCCAACTTGAGCACCTTTAAAGAAAGTGTCATGTTGCCCACGCGAAACATGTACCAACCAAAGATGAGCAGACCCTCTCTACCCAGATTTGTCTCTTGCTCCAAGACCTTATTAGACGAAGATGAGAACTTGCCAAATGCGCAAACGAAGGAAGGATTTGATCCAAATGCATATAAACTTATGGAGAAAGCGGGTTTATGATTTTAACAATCCTGTTGCATTAGGGAAGGTAATGGAGGTGGAAAACTATGGCCTCAACAAAACACGGAAGAAGATTCAAGAACAAGCAGGTCTAGTAGAGATCCCAAAAGTGGGCCTTGGTTATACACCAGTGCAGCTGATCAAGATATCAGGGCGATGCAAGGCCAAACAAAATGTGGTTCAATATATCTCTGCTGAAGAAATGTATGAGAGTGAGGATGAAAATGCTCAACCTCCTATAAAGCCTTCTGCATTTGATAGGTTACAACCATCCGCCTCAAGGAAACACCCATCCGTTTTCACTAGAATTAAGAGCGGTCAAAACCCTAAGTCTTCCGTGCTCTGGAGAACAAAGAATCAGGCACAACCAAGGCCTTCGGTGTTCAACAGAATGTTGAAAGCAAAAGAACCATAAAATCCATTACCCCAAGAACAAAACGATTCAGTGTTCAATCGACTTGGTGATGGAAACGAAGTGCAAAGTTCTATCCCTTCTCGCATGAAGCGGTTTTCAACTCTTGATGTAAAGACAGGTGGTTCACTAAGGGTGAAGAGACGCACTATGGTCTTTACTGGTCAGCCAAGTAGTTTTGATATCGATAAAGGAGATGAGCAAGAAGAAGTAACTTCTTTTAGTCACATCACAATCCAAGAATGTAAAGACTCGGAGTTAGTGATAGAACCCACAGAGACTCTTAAAACTCTTGAAGACGGGGGCAAGCTACAGTTGATGATTTGGAGGAATTAGATCTTGGACCTGCTGAGAAACCCCACCCAATCTATGTAAGTTCATTACTTACACCCAAGGAAGAAAAGGACTACTTCAATCTTCTCTCAGAGTACAAAGATGTGTTTCCATGGAGTTACAGTGAAATGCTAGGGCTTGATCCCAAAGGCGCAGTCCATCGCTTATCCCTCAGGAAGGGTGTTTTACCCAAAAAGCAGCCTCAATAACGCTTTCGTCCGGAGTTAGTACATGAACTCGAAAGAGATGTTAACAAACTCATAGAGGTAGGATTTATTCATGAGGTAAAATACGTGACTTGGGTCGCTAATGTCGTCCCTATAAGGAAGAAGAACGGGCAACTTCGCATTTGCATAGACTTCCATGATCTCAACAGCGCTTGTCTAAAAGATGATTTCACACTACCCGTCATCGAGCTCATGATCGATTCAACCATGGGACACGAAACCTTATACTTTATGGATTGTACTGCGGTACACAATCAAATTCAAATGGCCCCAAAAGACTAAGAAGCCACAGCTTTCGCAGCCCAAAGGCATCTTCTGCTACAAGGTAATGCCCTTCGGCTTGAAGAACGCTGGAGCGACATACTAATGAGCAATGCAAACTACCTTTGATGACATGTTGCATAAAACAGTGGCGTGCTATATTGATGATCTGGTGGTCAAGTTAAAAAGGAGAGCAGACCACCTGCAAGACCTTCGTCGAATTTTTGATAGGCTGAGGAGATGTCAACTAAAGATGAATCCACTTAAATGTGCTTTCAGTGTTACATCAGGGAAGTTCCTAGGGTTTATAGTTCGGCACAGAGGCATCGAGATTAACCAGGCCAAAATCAAGGCAATCCAAGAGATGCATGCCCCAAAAATTCTCAAAGAACTACGGGGTCTTTGAGGTCGTTTGGCTTATATTAGAAGGTTTATATCCAACCTCCCCGGCCGTTGCCACCCATTCCACCACCTCATGAAGAAGGGTGCACAATTCAAATGAGACCAGTCATGCCAAAAAGCCTTCGATGGTATCAAGAAGTACTTGTCAAATCCACCAATTCTTGGGGCACTAGCTCTAGGGAAACCTTTATACTCTACATTACAGCTCAAGAGAAATCTCTGGGGGCATTATGCGTCCAGGAAAATAAGGGAGGCAAAGAAAGGGCTTTGTATTACCTAGCTCGCACTTTGGTTGGGGCGGAACTATATTACTCCCTTATCAAAAAAATGTGTTTGGCTCTCATGTTCACCATTCGAAAGTCAAGGCATTACATGCAAGCTTATACAATGCGGGTGATTTCTAAAGCTGACCCCATCAAATATATCTTGTCAAGGCCAATTCTAAGCGGGCGATTGGCAAAGTTATTGAAGCAATATAATCTTGTTTATGTGCCACAAAAGGCCATTAAAGGACAAGCAATGGCAGATTTCTTAGTAGACCACCCAATTCCTGATGCTTGGGAGCTAAATGATGACTTGCCTAGTGAAGATGTGTCGTTCGTTGATATCCTCCCACCGTGGAAGATGTATTTTGAGGGAGCCGCGAGACATGATGGTGCTGGGGCATGAGTAGTCTTTGTTTTCCCAGAAAAACATGTCCTCACTTATTCATTCGTGCAAACTCAATTATGTTCCAATAACATTACTGAATATCAGGCATTGATTCTAGGCCTTCAAATGGCCATTTAAATGGGAATCAAAGGCCTTGACATCTATGGTGATTCTGAATTAGTCATCAAGCAACTTCTCGAGGAATATGAAGTCAAAAAGGATGATCTTGTGTCATACCATAAATATGCCTTATGACTGCTCGATAAGCTTGAAACCATCAAGTTACAGCACATTTGTAGGAGTGCCAATAAGATGGCTGACACACTTGCAAACCTCGCAGTCACTTTGGCACTACGGGCAAAAGAAAGCAAAAATGTCCCTGTTTGTAACCGGTGAGTTGTTGCACCCCTCGTTGAAGAGTTTGAGGAAGAGGCCAATGTGGTTAGTGCCCAGGAAGTAGAGGAAGAAGACTGGCGACAGCCACTTATTGATTATTTACAACATGGAAATCTTCCTAATTACCTGAAGCGTAAGATCGAAATTCAGCGAAGAGGTCCCTACTTCCTTTATTTTAATGGGACGCTTTATCGACGCTCCATCATTGGCCTTTGGTTGGGTTGCTTAGATAAAGAAGAGGCTAGACAAATAATGGAGGAAGCATATTCAGGAGTATGTGGTACACATCAAGTAGGACCCAAATTATATGATCGAACCAAGAGGATAGGTTATTATTGGCCCACTATGGTGCAAGATTGCATGGAGTACACAAAGACGTGCGAGCCTTGCCAATTTCATGCCAATTTTATTCATCAACCTCCTGAACCGCTTCATCCAACCGTGGCATCTTGGCCATTTGAAGCTTGGGGGCTTGATGTTGTGGGCCCTATCACTCCAAAATCTTCTCCTGGCCACTCGTACATTTCACTACTTTTCCAAATAGGCAGAAGCAATCCCACTGAGAGAAGTCAAAAAAGAAAATATCGTTGATTTTTTTCGAACCCATATCATCTACCGATATGGCGTGCCTCGATATATTATCACTGACAATGGCAAACCATTTGCCGACAAGTTGGTGACCGCCCTCTGCGAAAAGTTTAAGTTTGTCCAGCGCAAATCTTCAATATACAATGCACCTGCAAATGGGCTGGCAGAAGCCTTCAATAAGATGCTTTGCAACTTACTAAGCAAAGTGGTGGCAAAGTCAAAATGCGATTGGCATGAAAGGTTAAGGGAAGCTCTTTGGCCATATAGAACCACGTACAAGACGTTGACCCAATCAACTCTAATCGCTTTGGTGTACGGGGTTGAAGCAGTATTGCCTTTGGAACTTCAAATCCCTTCACTCCATATTGCCATACAGGAAGGCTTGACCGAAGATGAAAATCACAAGCTTTGCCTGGTAGAGCTCAACGCCCTTAATGAAAAAAGACGTCTAGCGTAACAAAAGTTGGAATGCTATCAAGCTAGGGCTGGCAATGGATCGGGTTCGGGTCGGGTGAACCATCATTCTCATCCATCACCCGCTTTAATCTGCTTCATCCAACCTACCCATCATCTGCAAAAATCTAATCCAATCCATCCATCTATCCATCATCCGCGGGTGAAAACGGATGGATCGAGTTGTAAACGGGTGATAAAAGTTTATATGTAATATGTTAGCAAATTTATATAAAAAAGTAATCTTTGTCTTTTGAAAAGTTTAAGAAAGATATTTTAGGTATACAAAAGGAATAAATATCATATTTATCATATTAAGTTTGACGAAAATCATAAAATTAAGAATATAATTGTTCAAAAAAATGAGTAAAATTTAAAGGACAAAAATAAAGAGTAAACTCATTGCAAATAGGAGATAAACAAGTGGATGACAAAGCGGGTGATAGATCGGGTGGTGGGTCGGACGGAGCATCACCTGGATCCAATCCAATCCATCAAACCATCATCCATCATCAATCCATCATTCATATATTTTAGGTTTTCACCCCCTTTTTGGATCGGGTGGAATGGATATCCAATAGGTGCGGGTAAAATTGCCACCCCTATATCAAGCTCATTTATCACGAGCGTTCAACAAAGAGGTATGACCGCGTTTATTTCAAGTTGGAGATCAAGTGCTCGTGGTAAGAAGGCCAATCATCATCCCACGCAAGACCGGAAGCAAGTTCTCTTCCAAGTGGGATGGCCTGTACGTGATTCAACAAGTCTACACCACTGGTGCTTATAGGATTGTCGATACCAACGAAGTGCGAGTTGGGCCGATAAATAGCAAATTCCTAAAACTGTATTATCCTTAATGTATTGATACATGTAAGCTCCTAAACATGATCCTAAATTGTTCATTCTTTTAAGTTAAACTCGATTGTACTACTCCTGGCCTGTAAGAGTATAAACTGTGAATGGCTAAACCCAAAAAAAAAAAAAAAAAAAAGGTCTTGTTGTTTGAACTATATATGACTTGATCCTTTAGGGTCCCCTTCAAGTACGTAGGTAACTTTGGTATATACCCTAGTACAGCCATCATGAAATTTGTTTATGCTAAATAAAAAAGTTCATCTGATTATGGGTTTTATACAACTTCCGAGTTTAAAGATTCGGCAGGGTATAAATTCATCTGTTATCATAAAGTGGATAATCATGGGATCTAAATCACAAGAAAATCCAACCAAGACACATGTGCAGTTAGGGATAAAAGAAAATTCGCTTTATTCGATAGATATCAAGCTTGCATCACAAAAGTCGAAGGTGCATTACATGTCTATCTCAAAAAAAAAAAAAAAAAAAAACAAAAGAAGGAGTCAACTATGGATCCCATTAAAAATTCTTCAAATCCTTGAAAGACTCCTTTATGTGGGCTTCAGCCTCCTCTAAACTAGCTTTTATGGCTGCATCCATCACTTCAGTGGCATTAAGTATGTCATTCTAACACTACAAGTCAATGACGTCCCGCTCAGCTTCTTGAAGCAAATGCTCGTTGGCCGCTACCTGAGAGTTAAGATCTTTCTTTTGATCTTCCAAAAGTTGAAGTTCTTTCAATCACTCCTCACGCCTCAATTCAACCTGCTTCAACTCGGCCGTCTTTGCTTCATAATGGGCACCTTCTGTGTTCAGCCGATGGGAAGCCTCATCTAGCTTACCTTGCACCTCCATGCGATAACTATCATGTTCTTCAGCATGTGTTCCACCGAAGTAGCTCCCCTGCAGGTCTTTAAAGCCACATGCTTGCTTGATCAACCCTTCAACCTTGCTCTTTAAAGGGGTGACGTCGACACCCCTTTGAAGGATAGTGGCATAAAGGCTATCAAAAACGCCTTTCAAAGAAGGAAGTCTATCAAAAGGGTTGCGAGGCACCTTGTCAAGTATAGATTTACCAACCTGTAGCATTCTTATCCACCTCCTTTATAACAACATCAGCATTGAAGACAGAAATCCCCCCTTGTGGAGCCCTCAAAGGGTGCTGTGGGCACGATACCAGTGAAGGAGCATTAACTCTATGAATGCACTCCACCTCGTCATCATCTCGGAATTAAACACCTCGTGAGTTAACTAATCTCAATCGGCTATCAAATAAATCCTTACCAAATGATGGTGTTCGTCCAATCGATGGGAAACATTGACTTCCTTGTGGCAGACGAACATGTGCTAATTCCTCCTTGAAGTTCACATCATCGCCTTCCCCCTATTTAAAAAAAAAAAAAAAGAAAAGATGTATACAGGGATGAAGAAGGAGAGATATGCATTTGGAAATAAAATGTGTTTCTATTTATAAAAAAAGAAAAGGAGGGAATACCATGCATTCAGTAGGATTAGGCTCAGAATCGAGGATATCCATGATATTCTCAACACCTTCTGGGGGAAGCTCAGTTACTTTTTCGGTACTTGGCTCACAAACTCCGATGGGTAGCTCATCCTGACCATTCATAGCAATATTAATCATAGGTTTAGATTTTTCCTATATATCTCAACAGGTGGGGGATTTGAAAGGTCCTTTAATCTCATTCATTACTTATGGTAATGGCGCAATGCTTTGAATAGGGATTATAGGGATAGGCGTCACTGGGATGACAACATCTATTCCTGGAATCTTGACACGGGAATAAAAGGCTTTAACGCCGTCCTAGAACGAACAATCTTCAAGTTGGACCACCATTCACGAAATGCATGAGTGGTATTTCTCTCGAGTGAATTGCATCGCCCAGGAAGTAAGACTTGAAACCCTATTCCATAGCACGTGAGCATCTGGTGATAACAAAGCATTATTTTCGGATTAAGAAGATTATCGAAGTCCAAATCAGCAGGAACATCCTGATGGAAGCCAAATTATCTGCTGAATCGATCGGGGTAGTAGTGCTCCATGACGAGGCTGTCCTCACAACGGTAAGTGACAAAACTCGAATGAATGCTAACAAAATATGCGAAGTCAGCTCTTGATAGCTTGCCGTCATCCACGAGAGTCTCCTTAAGTCAGTTGATGATGGATGAAAGCCAGCAAATGCTCCTCCCGGAACTAATGAGTTCTCGGGTCTCTTCGAGCTTAAACGTCTTGGCTTGACCAAGGCCACTAAGCTTCACCATGCCTGGGCTGGAGGAAGCTTCACTAGCTACCTCGTATGCATCAAAGTTCTTGGCTAACCAAGCATAAAGGAAATGGGCAGGAAAATAGTCCCCACCTCTATCAAGATGTGAAGAATGCGAAATCTCACTGAGTCCCTTGTAGACGCTTGCAAGAATTGTCATACGCAGGCAGTATCCTACACCTAATGCCATGAATGAGGCAACACTAAAAGTGCTAGGGATTATGCAACCAACATCTTAACTAGGCAACATGAACATGCATAGCCAACAGGAGAGAAATGCAGCTAGAAAGGTCTCGGTACATTGGCCTATAGCCACTCCTAGCTCGTTAAAAATGATCGGATAATCACCCCATCCACGGGCTCCCGCGTCGATGATGGAAGATAATATTCCTGGATGAGGGATTCGGTTGTCTTGGTTAGACTTCCTGAAAACATGGTACTTGTTGTGCCCATGAAACCAAAAGGCAATCCACTGCTCTATGGTCGGCTTGCCCTTGCGACCTTGTATAAGTTTGCGGTAAGCAGTAAATAGATAAGTGCAACTCAGTAGAAGCTTGTTTGTAAGTTCACGTTGAGTAGGAACAACTTCATCACAAAGACGCCCAGAAAGTGGTAGTCTGAGGAAACTGCAAATATCAAAGATAGATAGGGATACCTCGCCTTTAGAAGTATGCAATGTGTTCATTTTAGGACACCAATACTCGCACACTGCTTGGATGAGGTTTGAGCACCGATCATAAAGGAAGAGTGAAGCATACAAAGCATCAAATAGATGTAAGGTTGTGAGCTTATCTTTGCAACGAACAAGGATATCTTCTAACCACTCCTAATAAAGCAGCTTGTAAGAAGATTCCCTATGCAACCGCAACCTAGCCCATGATTTGTGCCCGAACTCTATGTCATGACATGACAATCGGTAAGAGGGGAGATTCTTTTTTACTTTGATATGACTAGAGAGCAAAAATGTTTTACCTGTCTTCAAATTCTCCTTCAACCACCACGGAAGGCTTGGAGGATCTCCAACGCAATCAGACTTGCATGAGGACATTATAGAATTGCGTATGGGCAACTTCGTCTCTTTCCTATGTACGTCATTTTCAATTGGCTGGATGTGTAGATAGCATCGTCTGTTGGTGGTTTTGTCCATAAAAGTAACCATTTCAAATAGACCCTGCAGTAATAGCAAAAATAAAGAGAATTGAGTTTTAGGACTCGTCTCTCAGGCAGCCATAGCAATTCAATAATCGAATGAGGACTATAAAAAAAATTAAAAAAATTTCGACGGGGAGGTAGTAAAAAAAAAAAAAGACAGGAACAAATGCAAGCAAAGGCTCTTCAGTAAACAGGTAACCCGTTGATGCACCCAAAAGGGTTAAACATTCAAAGGTTAGTCGATATCAAGTCAAATTCGTCTCTTGAGAATTTTTGCCTTTTGGGAAGTTCGCCTAAGAGAGATTCAAAGTTAACCTATTGATACACCCAAAAGGGTTAAACATTCAAGGGTTAACCGATGTTAAATCAAATTTGCTTCTTGACAATTTTTGCCTTTGGGAAGTTCGCCTTAGGAGGATCTAAGATTAGCCCGTTGATACATCCAAAAGAGTTAAACATTCAAGGGTTAACCGATATCAAATCAAATTCACCTCTTGAGAATTTTTGCCTTTGGAAAGTTTACCTTAGGAGGATTCAAGATTAACCCATTGATGCACCCAAAGAAGTTAAACATTTAAAGGTTAACCGATATCATATCAAATTCGCCTCTTGAGAATTTTCACCTTTGGGAAGTTCGCTTTAGGAGGATTCAAGGTTAACCCATTGGTGCACCCAATAGGGTTAAACATTCAAAGGTTAACCGATAATTACATCAAAATTCGCCTTTGGAAGTTCGCCAAAGGAGGATTCAAAGTTAATCCGTTGATGTACCCAAAAGGGTTATACATTCAAAGGCTAACCGATATTAAATCAAAATCGCCTTGTGGAGAATCTTCACCTTTGGGAAGTTTGCCTTAGGAAGATTCAAGGTTAAGCCGTTGATACATCCAAAGGGTTAAGCGTTCAAAGGTTAACCGCAACCAATTACTGGAGATTGCAACATGAAGCAAGAACTAGCAATATTGCATAAATTTGCAAAACAACATAGGTTGAGATAAACAAGGTAGAAAAATACAAATTTTATTTCAGAACTGTACTATCTAAGTGAAAAAAAAAAGGGAGGAGGGGGCATTATACCCACAAAAAAAAAGAAGGTGCAAAAGGGAAAAAAAAGGAAAACAAAGAAAACACAGTGAGAAAGAAAGCAGCAGTGAGTAGAGAATGAAAAGTCAATTACCTCCAAGTGTTCAGGTTGTTGGCAATGAGCTTTTCTCCTACCTTCAGGACATCTTGCGCACTCCTTTTCTATGGTGGACGCCCAGAGAGAAAGTGCAAGTGAAAAGAAAATTAAAAAAAAAAACCCAAACAAAAAAAAAAGAGAAAGGAAGAACGAAAGCAGTAGTAATGCTGGGCAAATTACCTATCACTTGGCAAGATTCTTTACCACAAAGTCTCCTCTGCCTTTAGTGCTGCCCGCCCCACAAAAAAATCTCCAAAAGGAAAAAGGGAGTGCTCCAATGTTTTTTTTTTTTTTCGCGAGAGGGCCTTCCACAGAGGGAGAGAAGGGGAGATTCTTGTAAAAAATTATATACAATGTGTGTTCCTCAAGTTAAGGAAATACGTTTCATCTTCATTAATAAAACCTTCATATTTTGGGCAAGAGTGATAATGTATTGAAGGTTGCATCTTATAAGATTACACCAAATATGATGCAGGGCTCACTTAGAATAAAGAAAAAAAAATGGCGACGACAGTCACACTTAAACACCAAGATTGGATAAGTAACCTAATCTCGAGGGGGCATTTGTAGAATGTAAATTTTTACCGACCAACCAAGACCCGCTGTGTAGAAAGAAATAAATATTTTATTTTTTGGGCCAATTATAACATGCCACGTGTTAAATTAATTATGGTGTTCTATTAAATTAAATATTTAATGGAAATATATTGTGGCCAATTAAAAAGCGTCAAGTGGCATAAATAATGCAGAAAATAAATGATTGTTCCCTTTAATAGAGACAAGGGGGAAAACCTCAATCCGACCTTGTCTATATAAAGGGAGCTAACCCCCTTCATTCAGGGGTCGGTATTTTAGAAGAACTCAAAAGAGCTCAAGACTTTTCTTTAGCAGAAAACAACAGGTGCTCCAAATACGTGTCGTTTATGTGCGGAGATTAAACTATATATTGAATGAGATTAAGCTTATTAAGCCCTCTTTCAAGATCAAATTTATTTAAGCCTATCTAAGGACATTGAATTAGAGGATTTATTGCACTTGTTCTTGTAACAGTTATACAAAGATTGTACCCATTCTTTGATATAAATACAAAAATTCAATTTGTTACTCGACTTCTTGTCTGCTTTATTTTACGTGCGAAATTTGTGTTTATAGGGATGTTTTCCAAGGGAAAAAGGGGTTCTAATGAAGTTCCAAATGCCTAAAGAGAAAAATTGAAAAGCCCAAGAAGTGCATGGTTGGCCATGCATTAAGGCAAAACCGTGCAAAAACCTATAGATTGTTGTCCAGATTCCCAAAGTTGTGCATATATAGCCATGTAGAGTCCCCAAATGAGTAGTCTACTAGTTTAAAAAACACATGGGTGCCTGTGCGTTGGCGCACACCCGTGCATTTTCCCATCTTTTGCGACACTTTAGTGGATTGCAAAAATACCGATACTAATACGATTGAGACGGAATGTTGGCTCTTCGTAGCTCTGTTATTTTAGTGGAATGATCTCTTTGTAATTTATTTTAGCGGTCTTCAGGGATTATTAGGGAGATTATTAGAGAATCTTATGGAATTGAAAATCATCAAGTTAGAAGACATTGATTTGCTACTTCCACCTCAATTACTCAACTTGGTTTCTCAATTCTCCCCCTGCCTATTGTTATTGCTTTTCTAGAGTTTAGTGTTAATCATGTTCATCAATCTATGTTTTGCAATTGTTGTCTTTAATATAATTAGGACAAATTCCCCTTCTTGAATTGGTACAACCCCTATTATGCTTGGTTAATCATGATTTAGCTCTTTAAAGAACTTGTTCATGTTTGTGAATTGGATTTTCAAGTTGTCCACCAATTGTTTGATGAAAGCCTTGAAAGAGATTATTTCATTGTTCTTAATTTCAGTTCTGGGAAGCAACGATAATTGAAACTTTTATCTAGTGTCGTTTTGTGCGTAATTGGAAATCTTAATATAAAAATAATTAGGGTTCTAACTGGATCTTGTACTTTTTTAATTATAACCTCATGAAAATATAGGATTAAGGTAAATTTGGCTAGGCTAATGTCCTTCGAAAGAAGATGCAGATAGGCGCTAAATTTGTAATATATCTATCCACTTTAAGTGCTTGTATGTGCAGGTTCAGAAGGTTTAATGATTAACTACGAGTCATAATAGTATGGAGAATCCCAACCTGAGATTTTTGCCTTCTTTTGCTCAGTTCCATTTATTATTACTCAATTGTCTTAGTTTAGTGTTAGCTTCCCACAGCCAAAGTGATTTACTGCCCAACTTATGTTGAAAATCGAATTTGGTACTTGAAAGAAATCTTCCTACAGATACGATCCGTACTTGTCGTTACTAATTACATTGACACCATGCAGTTGCAGTAATTTTTCACAACACTAGCAGAAAGTAAGGCATGAGTGCATTTGTAGAGCATTGATCAAGAGGTTCATCAGGCTATGGGTGAGGTTGCTCATGTGTCTGCTGAGAAGGTAAACCCTAAGTTTTTGATGTCATCTTCTACTTCTATTTCTACTTCCGGTACAAGTTGGCTCACGAAATGGACAGAGAAACTGAGAAAGTAGGGTTGGTGACATCAGAGTCCCCCTTGATATGGGAAAATTGGGGATAATGGGAGTGGTGATAATGTCATTCAAGATAAGGGATTAACTCCTTCATATAAGGGTGCCAATCGGAAGAAAAATAATTTAGTTTTTTATTTAAGAGGAATATGAGTCTTGGTTTGAAGCTTTACGTAATTGAACCTACTATTGTTGATGGCCAAAGGGTTCTCACAGTTACATTAGAAGAATTGCCGAAGAGCTTTATTTTTAGGGAACCGCCTTGTTTAGGTATGTGGTTGGTCTTCTGCCTAATATTACTATTATAAAGAGCTTTATTGAGAGACATTGTGAAGCTATGTCTAGGCCATCCTTCGGGATGGTCTATTAATCAATTAGCGTGCAAGGAAGATATGGAGTCCATTTTGAAAGGAGCTGCAAGTAGGGTTACTGATTGGGTGAATTTTTCAAATTTAGACCTTTGTTTCTAGTTTGTGAATAGACTCAGCAAGATAGCTACCATCATTAGTCTCCCCTTGTTTATGGATCGTTGTATAGCTTTCAAGAACCATTCTACCTATGCTCATGTTTTGATAAAAGTGGATGTTTCTACCACATTCCCTGAAATTGTTCTAGTACAAGATCTTAATGGTAATCTGATCCCTTAAGGCGTTTATGATGAGTGCGTGCCATATTAATGTCATAGATGTGTGAATGCCTAAATACCATCCGCAGAATAGTGAGGAAGAGTTACTTCAGGAGGCTACTGCTCCTGAATCTATTGTTTGTCAACCTTTTCCTTAATCTTGTTTCTCAAATACTTTTAGTTTGCTAGTTAAGGATAAGGGGCAGTTTAGTGGTGCTATTCCTTAGTTTGCTGGGAGTGTAAACACCCAAGTTTTTTTTTCCAAAATGTAAAGGAATTCAATATATAAGTAGAACAAAATACCAACGATATTAGTTGAGTCGTTATGCACACGATGTAAGGTCGTGTAAGACTACTAACTTTGATCAAAATCACTAAGCGTAATTATTTATACAATCTACAAAAACTATGTTAACTCTGTAAAAGGAGTCTGTCTATGATTTTTATTTTAGTTGCTAACACGGAGACTCTCAAGATTGTTTTTAGTAAAATTGACTTTACTACTATGTGAGCGTCCCAATACTCATTATCCCTTAGAGCATTTCCAGCCATATAACACTATGGCATGCCATGACAGCAAAAGTTTCACAATTTTAAAACTTACATTCCTTCATTTTCTTAACCAATGGAACTCATTTCAGGACAAATCAATTAATATTTTGTTTTGGACCCACTTTATAACACACAAGTATTGTTTAAACTACCTAAATAATTTTTTTATTTAAAAAAACAAATAAAAAAATTACAAAAGGACAAAATTTTTATCCCACGGGGAGAAACACCCGTGCATTCTCCCCTGTATCACACGCGTTTTGTGTTGGCTGGGAAGATAGGAAGTGACACGCAACAGACACGCGGGCCCTACACCTGACCCGCGTGTCTACCGCTGCTATTGCTCTTATGTAATTACAAGTGACCTGAAAATAGAAAAACATTGAGAAAATGAAAATGGAGTCCTAGTACAACAGACTCAACTACGTTAAAACAATTTTAAAAATTCATTTTATTTTAAAATGAGGGAGAGGAAACAATGAAATACTGTCAAGCCCAATGATGAACAATGGCTCTCCGAAAGGAGAGGTCAATAATAATGCACCCATAATTTGGCCTGGGTGATCACCCAATAACAATAACCTATGAATAATGATGATGAATACTAGTCAACAGGGCATCAATCAATATCACAGTAAAACATTTAGAACAATTTTAGCATGTGAAGGTTAGTTTAGGATTACCTGGATGCGAAAATACCCGGACTTTTAGGCCTGCTAGATGTCTGCCCACGAACAAGTTCGAGAGTCGCCACTAGAGTCACTGGATGTATCACGCTACCAAACCCAAACTCACTTTGATGGCCAAGCTGAGTGAGGAATAAAACAGAGAGATTATTTGAGAGTTAATGGCTTTTCTGATGTGTTATTACTTGGATGATTCAACCCATGAATCACCCACCCTTTTATAGTGGTAAATAGCCACAGAATGTAATCTTGCAAATTAATATGTCATCAAGGCTGATTAATGCATAATCAAACCTCTATTATAACAGCCAAATCAACCCATCCTTATGCACATTAAGTTTGTGACCGTTACTAGTCAATAGCTCCCCCTCGGTCACAAAGACCAAGAATCCATATATCTCTCTGCCAACTGACTTCCTCACACTTCATACTGGGCATGGAGTGTGCGATCAAAAAAAAAAAACATTAGTGTTATATCAAGTCACGATCTAACTGACATAACACTCTTATGAAACATCAATACCCCGAATCATTCAAATACATCACCAATGGCATACACTGTCCCTTTATGCCTGATATATCAATTGATTATATACTAAATATAATCGCCCGGGCTTGATACAGCGATGAAGAAATGATTCGTCCTTAGATAATTGAAATAATTCATCTCAGTATGACTGCTTTCATAATGTGCTCCGCTGGACACTATAAATCTTGACCCTTGGATAACACATTAAGGTAGCAACATCAAACTTCAACTTCATATTATAACTCTAAGTTAAGGAATATTGCTAATGAGGGTCACACAGTGATAAGAAAAGGGAATTTACTTATCACTCATCAAATATATCGACTTTCAGCACACACAGTATGATAGTGTACCATGGCATAGCTCCCCCTAAATTGGGCATGTCACTCTTCTATGCCATGCGAATTACAGGCTTGGCTTTTACCCAAAAAACCAACCTAAGCTATTATATCAACATACCCAATATTAATCTCAGTACTCAAGATTCAGCTATAAGGCTTCGATATGAAAACTTATTTCATATTTAATTCCCCCTGAGTCTCATCTTAGACATACTAAGGCGACTATATTTTCCATTCATACACTCCTAACATGAATAATTAATATTGCACACCAAGTGCCAGTATGATCTAGTCTCATCTTGCCTGCTACTCAAGCGTCCGGGCGATTGCCTGTGTGACTAGGTCAATCAGAAGCCTGGTGACATAACAATATGCCTTATAATGTACTTGTATATTTATGAATAGTTGAAAAAGAAACATCATTCTTTGTTTCATAAATATTTAATATAAGTAATAACATGTCCATCATACATTTAGATACATCCAAAAATTAAGTCCTACGTAGACCTAAGCTCATCATATGAGCTTTAACAGCGTCTCTCGAAATAGGCTTAGTTAAAGGATCTGCTATCATCCTACTTGTAGATACATACTTAATGGCAACTTCTTTCTCTTTTATAGCGTTTAGAATAAAATGATAATGCCTCTTAATATGCTTAGTTTTCCTGTGCAACTTTGGATCTCTTGCAAATTGGATAGCAGCAGTATTATCACATAACATTTCTACAGGATCATTAACCCCAGGAATGAGATCAAGATCCTATAGAAAACTCCTTAGCCATATTGCCTCTTGAGTAGTAAGACAGTAAGCAGCATACTCTGCTTCCATAGTTGAAAGTGCTATGCAGTCTTATTTCTTACTGCACCAAGATATCGCTCCCCCACCTAGGTTGAACACATATCCTGAGGTAGATCTAGATTTGTCTAGATCACCACCCCAATTAGCATCTGTATATCCTCTCAGCTTAAGATGTCCACCTTGGTAGCAAAGGACTAGGCCACTCGTAACACACAGGTAACGAAAGATCCTTTTCACGGCTTGCCAGTGTGCAGCCCCTTGGGTTGCTTTGGTAACGACTTACCAAACCAACCGCAAAGCAAATATCTAGCCGTGTACCTATTGCACTAGCATAAGGAACATTTTTCATACTCTCCTTCTCTTTGTCTGTCTTAGGATACTAGTTGAGACTTAAGGTTAAACCCTTTTCAACTAGAGTGTCCACGGGTTTAGAGTAATGCATTCGAAAACGTTCCAAGATTTTGTTAATGTATGTCTTAAACCAAGAAGCTTTTTAGGATGGTTCCGAGTTATTTCTATGCCTAGGACATACCTGACCTCACCCATATCCTTCATCTCGAAGACCAAGGACAACCACTGCTTAGTGGTTTAGATTATCTCCATGTTATTTCCAGCCAGTAGTATATCATCAACATACAAAGTAAGAAACATAATCCCCTTTGTAGTTTTCTTGACATACACGCAGTGATCTTCAGAAACCATGGTTAAGCCAAAAGAAATAATGGCTTCATGAAATCTGAAGTACTACGCTCTGGAACACTGATTGAGATCATAAATGGATCTTTGAAGATGACAAACTTTGTCCTCTTGACCTTTTGATATGAAACCAATAGGTTGATCCTTGTAAATCTCTTCTTCAGGGTTTCCATTAAGGAAAGCAGTCTTTACGTCCATTTGGAACAATTCTAAATCCAAATGGGCAACCGAGGCTAGAAAAAGGTGAATAGAGACAATTCTCATCACAGGAAAAAAAGTCTCTTCATCGCCTACTCCTTCTATTTGGATAAGCCCCTTCGCCACTAAACAGGCCTTGAACTTATCAGTTGATCCATCTGTCTGACATTTTATCTTGAAAACCCACTTGTTTCCAATTGATTTACGTCCGGGAGGAAGATCAATAGGTTCCCAAACCTTGGTTCTCGCCATAAAGTCCATTTCATTGCTCATGGCTTCCATTCACTCTTTATGGTTTGGTGAATCGATAGCCTCTTGAAAAGAGGTAGGCTCTTCTATTTCTAAAGGAGTGCACAGGAATATCTCCTCTTTGATTTGAAAATATCATCGAGGTATTCGTCCACACTCACTCCTCTGGAGCACAGGACCTGTGCTGGTTTGACTCTCTTGAGGTATTCCTCCCCCTGTCCCTAAGAGTTATGGAATCGTCAATTGAGAGAGAATCATTATCATTGTTACAGAAAAACAGAGTTTTAATATTTATAAACCCCAAGTGCAAGGTGCATCATTGAGCACTTGGGGTATCGTCCGCAGGAAATTGTGTTTCCAACTACCAGGGTTAACTAAAGCGTCTCGAGCTAGGCAAAATCAAAGGAAAACAAAGTGTAACCTAAACTACGCTAACAGACATAGAAAAAACGACTTAGAGTTGTGATTTGACCAATGAATGAACCAACTAATCGAGACGAGTCCTAACCTACCCAAACTATATCACAAACTAGAGATGACCGGTTGCACCATCAAAGACCACCCAAGCCCTCTCTCAAGGGTCATGAGCCAGTCTAATTAGCCTAACCGCCGATTTTCATGGGGCTAGTCCAATTAGACCACAAAACTAGCAACCCCGGACCTAGCTCGATTCGGGTACTATTTTCATGTCCCGAACTTGGCTATTTCCTCTCCCACACTAGCTAATTGACCTCACCTCTCAGCATAAGTCAATTGCCCAAAAATATGAATGAAAGCTCTCTTAAGCATTTCATTGAACACTTGGTGGGCGTGAAGGAAAACTCTAAGTTCTAGGCATAGATTGAGTATGGTTAGGCCAAATACAAGATTAATTAGCTATCAAAGGGCTAATCACAATCCAAGCCAACACAATCTACCAATAAAACATCACAAACACATGAAAACCTAAACTAACAAACAAGAACGTAAACTTGAAGAACAAAACAAAGAGAATGAAATAAAACAAATCTAAACAATTAAATAACATGAATTAACAACAAAAACTAAACATATAAACTAAACAAAACAAATACAAGAATTAAAACTAACAAAACATAAACAAGAACAACATATAAACTAAAGAGATAAAAGGGGAGAAAACTTAGTATTGAATTGATGAAGAAACTTGAAATCCAAAGGGTGAATCCAAGATTACAATTTTCAGTCTGAAACTAATCCTCCTCTTGAGGTTTTATTTGCTAGAACCTAACCTAAACTACCCTCCAGAAGTAGAGAAAAAGACCCCCAAGCGACCCCAAAGAAGGCCTTAAATAGAACGTGAGACGGGAACGAACAGCGCGCAGCAGAACGGGAATAGGCACGATCGTGCCTATGTGGCACGGCCCCACCGTGCCAGGTGGCACGGCTATGCCACGTGGCACGGGGTGGGCATGCCACGTGGCACATCGACTCTGCCGGCTGGCTCCCGTTTTTCGTCTTTTCGCCTGTTTCATTCCTTTTTTGCCCCTTTTTGTAGGATTTGCTTGGTTCAAATTATTACTTGCAAGAATAAACAAAATAAGTAAAAATCTCATAGAATACTTAATAAATCAAGAAAAACTCTAAGGATTATGTTATTATATGAGCTAAGATTAGGTGAAAAAGACATGTAAAATGTGACAAATTATCGCCTAATAAATACCCCCGCACCTATCTTTTGCTCGTCCTCGAGCAAAACAAAAGAAAAACTAATCTAGAAATCTAACTCACTTTCGCAGGAATCGCAATTGCATTTAGCGTATGCAACAAGCCCTTTAAACCCCTTGGTTCCTCCAAGTGGACGAGTAAGTTCTCGTGAGGGTTTGCAGAAGATATACCCACAAAATCTCAAAAAGAAAAAACAAACAAAAGAGAAACAAAAATCAAAAACCGAAAAATGACAAAACAAATTATATATACATTGGGGTAGACTGTACACATTCGGATCAACCAAAACCCCCTAATAACTCAAATATCAGTCTATACACAAGCATTATACGCATTTTAGGACACATCATCCCAAAGAATGGCATCCAGACATCAGCTTTTCATCCCACGACACATGAGAATATTGAATCCATCCTGGTGTCTGATGTGCAAGTATATCATCACCCTAAGACTTTGGCTTACCAAAATCGAACTCAGTCCCACTTAACTGACACAAGCTACCTTATTGATTTTGCTAGCATGGAAAATGAGCTTCTCCAGTGGCAGTATTGCCTCAAAGGGTAGCACCCAGTAGCGCATGCCTCAAAGGGATTAATTACTCGTCATTCCAAACTCTTTCCTTTCCCCCCTTTTGTTTTTTTCTTTTTCTTTCTCCTCTTTTCTTTTTTTCTCCAAACTCTTGCCACGCCTCAAAGGGATACACCCAGTAGCGTATGAGTTTGTTTGTTTTTGCTTTTACTTTTGAAAAAACGGGTGCAAGCACATACAAAGGGAACTGTGCAGTAGATAAGTGGGAGAGCCGATCATGAAAGACTAAGAATGTAAGATGATGATAATACATAAATCAGGACTGGATTACAAAATTACAATGAACTGTTGGAGTTAGAACTGAGGCTAAAATGACAGACTTGGGACGAATATCTCTCATGCATATTATACTTACATACGAGCTAATAGCCAAGGTACCGGACATGAAGGCTGATCAAAATAGTGCAGAACTCCCTTAAAGCTCAAAAAGAAAAGAAAAATTATACAAAAAAGGAAAGAACTGAAAACATTACACAAAAATGAAAAATTTTCATAAAAATAAGAATAAAAGGGGAGATGACCCCACCCCCGCACCTAAATCTCACAATGTCCTCATTGGGAGCTGAAAGTCACAAACACCAATAAAAACACAAATATAGACAAAAGAAATAAATTTAAAAAAATAACTATACAAAAACAAAATATAAATAAGAAAGGGCAAAAGCTATATATACAAAAAGAAAATAAAGAAAGAGAAAAGAGGGAACGAATTTACCAGGTTAGATGCGGAGTGCACCTAAACTACCACCTCCTCAAGACGGTGCTATAGGAGGTTGAAGGAGCATCAGCCACTCCTCCTCATCTCAAGACCCAAGCTACCAAATCAGATGCCGTCAAAGCTCACATGAGTTTATCAAACACCTGAGCATGCAACTCAGATGAATGTAAGTAAGAGCACATAAATATGAACGCATGCATAACAACAAGCGCTCTCCTAAACATATCAAATGTGTTGGAAAAATTAGAAGAATAATCGAATGCACTAGTCAATATGATTTTTCCAAGCATGTCCTCCAGGTACAGACGATAAAGATCAAGGGAGGGGTCGTACCCTCTAAGAGTACCTAGGGACTCAGAACAGTCAACCTCATTCCCCTCAAGTATCGCATGAGAATCAATGAGTAACATATCACAACACTCAAGGGAAGGGGAGGGTGGTGAGCAGGAAGAACAAGCATGGAATGCATCAAGAGGGTTGGGGGATATATTATGAACAAAATAAGGATTAGCTGACCCCACAACCACCACATCCACACATGAAGTCTCTATGAGAGTTTCATGAAGATCATACTCCTCAATAAAAACATGGCCAACTTAGACCAAGTATCATCCTCATCAACACTGGCGCTAACACCAAAGGTCTCACCTACCTCTAAATCCGTTGACTGAGCTAAAGGGGAAGGTGTATCTGGAAAGGTCATGATAGACGCAGTGTTGTTCCAAAGGGTATTAGGAAAGGATGAAGCAACAGTGAGTAAAGTAGTCAAGGAAGGGTCGAGTACGTTCTCTAGTCGGGACTTTAGAGGAGGAAAAGACGCACCATCATCACACAAATTGACATCAAGTCTAGAAGAACTAGAGCTAAGGTCAGTCTTAAATGATAGGTCATACTCCCGCAGTTTATTAGCAAACTCAATTTGTTGCTCATTCATTGTCTCTATCATATTACTAAGTCTAGCAAAACCCTCATCAGAAATATAATAGGGACAAGAATTACTGGCATGATTAAAACAATGACAAACTTTGCATATAGGAGGAGCATAATCAGGGATGCAAGGGGGTGTGATGTATGAATTAGTACAACTAATCTCATATTCATATGTATCCTGAGCCAACCAATCAAAAAAATCCCAAGCTTCATCAACATTCTTAGCACCAATACTCTAAAAGAGTACGGGTCTCACAATTCACACTCTCATAAACTGTATTCAAAATTTCCCACTTTTTCAAAAAAAAAATCACAATGAGCAAGAAAAGCATGTAATCTATCATAGTATCTCCAAAACAATTCGTGCTCATATTGAGGAAAGTGGGAAAAAGACATTTTTTTTTCAATTTTTAATTTTTTTTCCTTTTTTTTAAAAAATAAAACCTAGTCTCGATTCCCCAAGTAAGCTCTAATATTGGAAAGCGCCAACTCCCCAACAACGGCGCCAAAAAACTTGTTGCAGAAAAACAGAGTTTTAATATTTATAAACCCCAAGCGCAAGGTGTATCGTTGAGTACTTGGGGTGTCGTCCGCAGGGAATTGTGTTTTCAACTACCAGGATTAACTAAAGTGTCTCGAGTTAGGCAAAATCAAAGGAAAATAAAGGGTAACCTAAACTACGCTAACAGACATAGAAAAAACGACTTGGAGTTGTGATTTGACCAATGAATGAACCAACTAATCGAGATGAGTCCTAACCTACCCAAACTATCTCACGAACTAGTGATGATCGGTTGCACCATCAAAGACCACCCAAGCCCTCTCTCAAGAGTCATGAGCTAGTCTAATTAGCCTAACTGCCGATTTTTATGGGGTTAGCCTAATTAGACCACAAAACTAGCAACCCCGGACCTAGCTCGATTCGGCTACTATTTTTATGTCCCGAACTCGGCTATTCCCTCTCCCACGCTAGCTAATTAACCTCACCTCTCAGCATAAGTCAATCGCCCAAAAATATGGATGAAAGCTCTCTCAAGCATTTCATCGAAAACTTGGCGAGCGTGAAGGAAAATTCTAAGTTCTAGGCATAGATTGAGTATGGTTAGGCCAAATACAAGCCTAATTAGCCATCAAGGGGCTAATCACAATCCAAGCCAACACAATCTATCAACAAAACATCACAAACACATGAAAACCTAAACTAACAAACAAGAACGTAAACCTGAAGAACAAAACAAAGAGAATGAAATAAAGCAAATCTAAACAATTAAATAACATGAATTAACAACAAAAACTACACATATAAACTAAACAAAACAAATACAAGAATTAAAACTAACAAAACATAAACAAGAACAACATATAAACTAAAGAGATAAAAGGGGAAAAAACTTAGTCTTGAATTGATGAGGGAACTTGAAATCCAAAGGTTGAATCCAAGATTACAATCTTCAATCTTAAACTAATCCTCCTCTTGAGGTTTTATTTGCTAGAACCTAACCTAAACTACCCTCCGGAAGTAGAGAAAAAGACCCCCAAGCGAACCCCGAAGAAGGCCTTAAATAGAACACGAGACGGGAACGAACAGCGCGCGGCAGAACGGGAAGAGGCACGACCGTGCCTATGTGGGCGTGCCACATTGCTGGCTGGCTCTGCCGATTGGCTCCCGTTTTTCCGTCTTTTCGCCTGTTTCGTTCCTTTTTCGCCCCTTTTTGCAGGATTTGCTTGGTTCAACTTATTACCTGCAAGAACAAACAAAACAAGTAAAAATCTCATAGAATACTTAATAAATCAAGAAAAACTCTAAGGATTACGTTATTATATGAGCTAAGATTAGGCGAAAAAGACATGTAAAATGCGACAAATTATCACCTAACAATCATTCTGTTAAGCAAGTGGACTAACCTCGTGTTCATGCATTGGAGAAGGAGGACGAACCTCATTCTCAGGTTGATTCTCTTAGGCAACCAACAACTCATCATCTCTTCTAAACAACGGAAGAGTACTATCCTCGGTGACATGGTGATTGTTTAAATCCTCCCCCTCATCGAGGGATAGTCGATCATTTGGTGGTAACTCATACAACGTTGTGTCCTGTTTGATTTCACCAATGTTCGAGAACTCATCCTCAAGGAGCTCAACATTACGTGAATCCACTTCTGTCATACCACCATTAGGGTGTTCACCATATATAATATATCTCTTATAATGTTCGGGATATCGAATGAACACCATTTTAGTGGCCCTTGGACCAAGTTTTCTATGTTTGTGAGTTGGGTGATATACATAACCAGCCGAACCCCATGGGCGTAAATGTTCCAAGGTGGGCTTTCTACCATGCCATAACTCATATGGAGTAGCGGATATACTTTTACTAGGTACACGGTTAAGGATGTAAGCCACCGTAAGCAGCGCATTCCCTCAAAAACTAATAGGGAGATTGGTGTGTGCCATCATTGACCTAACCATGTCAAGCAATGTTCGATTCCTACGCTCTGCCACACCATTTTGTTGTGGAGTTCCAGGAATTGTGAGGTGTCTTTGTACACCCTTTTCCTCATAAAATTCTTTGAATATTTATGAGAGGCACTCACGACCATAATTAGTTCGAAGAGTCTTAACTCTGCAATCTAATTGGGTCTCAACCTCAGCTACAAAACGTTTGAACACATCAAGTGCTTCATGGCGATATGATAATAGATACACATACCCATATCTTGAATAATCATCTATGAAGGTGAGGAAATAGAAAGTCTCATAACGTGCTTTCACATTCATGGGTCCACAAATATAAGAGCGAATAGACTCTAAAGGGCTTGACGCCCTCGAAGCCTTACCAAAAGGCTTCGCGGTCGCCTTGCCAGCTAGGCACGACTCACATCTAGGTAACTTAACCTTAGTGAGTGGGTGTAAAAGGCCTTCTTTAGCTAGTCTACTCATCCTATCTTGGACAATATGACCAAGCCTAGCATGCCATTTAATAGATTCAAAATCAGAATCAGAACTAGAGACAAAAATAGAAGAAGAATTATTATAACAATTATTCAAATCTAACACAAGGAAATCGTTCTTTAAAGTTGCATGGCCAAACACATTGCCACCATACATAATGTTCGAACCATCTGGATAAGAACTAAAATCAAAACCTGATTTCATTAACGAAACCAAACACAAAAGACAAACTCGCACCCCAGGTGCGTAGAGGGCATAAAAAAGGAGTAGCTTATTTCCTCCTTGCAAGATGAGCTGGTACATTCCAACACCTAGAACGTCTTCTTCACTGTCGTTACCCAGCATGACAGTTTGTGAATCCACTGGGTACCGGTAAAAATTCACAAACACAGCTCTATCCCGAACTATGTGCTTACTTGCTCCCATATCTATAATCTAATTAGGAAGAGAATTAGCAACTAATGCACGAGAGCATACATATAACTTAGGAGAACAAATGGAAGAAAGTACGTTCTTCGGCTCAGGACAATCCCGAGCATAATGACCTTTCTTTCCACAATTATAATGCTTCCCACGTGCTATATTGATCCCTCCATTGCCTTTGGCCGTCTGTTTCTTGGCAATCCCAGCCTTCGACCTACCATTCTGAGGGAGCGATAACTCTTCTTGGCCTGTAGGCCTCGGTTATTCTTGTTGCCTTTGGGGCTATTTCCCTTGGCAACAAAACCCACATGAGAAGTGCCTAACATTTTTAGGTGTTCTTCTTCCATTTCAATGTGGCTTTGGACTTTAGCAAAGGTCTTGATATGTTCAGAATGTGTCAAGACAGTCTTGACATGATTTCAATGCTGAGATTCCATAGGGAGAGCCTGAATCACATTCAGGACTTACTCCCCCTAAGAAATTTCCTTACCAGCAGCCTTGAGATCATGAATTATGCCACTCATAATTCGTAAATGCTCAGTCATAGTACGACTAGAATCCATTTGATATTGTATCTATTTGAGTTGCAAGGTACAAAGTCTTATCTCGGATGTTTGACCAAAATGGATTTTAAGTTGGTCCCACATGTCCTTAGCTGTGGGACACAGCTCAAATTCTCTAATAAGATCGTCGTGTATGAAATACAACATAGTAAATTATGCCCTTCGATCCTTATTGGACCAATCTTGGTAAGCCTATAAGTTCTCTTGATACTGCACAGAAGAAGTATCAATGGGCTTGCCATCTTTATACGTATCAGATGGTGGAAACTTGGGTACTGTCAAGTGTTCCAGCAGGTCCCTCTCATTTAGAAGGTACTGAATCTTCCGTTTCCACATGTCATAGTTAGACTGATCTAACTTCTGACTAGTGGAAAGCTCATTAATCATTGCGTTGTTAGCTACCATTTCTACAAGTTCATATGAAAAATGGACATAAGGCACATGTTTTCTTCAGTAATTAAATTATTGAAGTTTCATCGCTCATGTCAAATGATCGAAAATTTTGCTAAGCTCACAATTATCTCATATAATCATGAACTAGAAAATTTAAATAACTTAATTACAACAATATTTCCATAAAAATATTCACAAGGACCACGATTAAAATGTTAAACAAATTAACATTTTTTTAAATATCACGTAGATATTTTAAAAAAACAATGTAAAACTTATTTACACATTTACATATTAGAAATGCTACAAATATATGGAACTAATACATATTTTCATTATCTTTAACTATTCGACATAATAGTAAATTATTCGACATATAAAACGAATCTATATGAGCATGTGATAGTAAACATTGGAACATTAAACATATTAATGTTGTAATGCATTCACAAATCATAGTTAATCCTCAACTCAAGAATGCATCACATTTCTATATAGAACTTGTACTATCATGATAAACATGCCTCAATAAACAATTAAAAAAAAATTTCCCCTTTTTTTTGCTTTTTTATAAAACAGCCGAGACCCTTAAAGAATAACCCAAGATCCCCCTCTGTTTATTTGAAATCCTTCTTCGGCTCCTTCTCTCGAGCGTTCTATACTCCTCTCTCCCCCACTAAAACTAGAACCTTCTCTGTCCTCCATTCTCAGACCCTTCTCGGCACCTCAGCCACCTCTCTCTCTGACTAAAACCAGAAGCCTCTAACTCTCTCTCTCTTAAAACTCGGTCCACAGCCGAGAGCTCGGCGCCTTGATTCCAAGGCAGCCATGGCCACCGGCCTTAGCCCCAGACCAGTGTTCACCTTGGCTGAGACCCTAATATGCCGGTACAACTACCCAAAAATCCAGATGAGGAACCGCCCTCTTTCCAGAGCTTCCAAACGCATCCTGGCATCAACCATCGATAAATCCACCAGTCTGACCATGCCAGCTAGTAGATCGGCTGCTGGCATTCAACTTTTATCACCCACTTGCCAAATGCGCCGCCCTTGTGGTGGCGCATGTCACCCACGCGCAGCTTCTTTGGTGTTTTTTCTCGTGGTTCTGAGCGGGGATGCGCAGATCTGAGGAGGTTACGGGCGTCGGGGGGAAGAAAACCAACAAAAGGTTTCATCAGCGGCATGTGACCCACACGCGCCACCCCTCTCGGCGATTCTGATGGGTCGAGGTAAGTACGTTCTGCTTCTGCCTTTTTTTTTTGGGGGGGTGTTTCGAAGGCTGAGAAGGGTCTGGGTTGAGTTTTAGGTCCTAAGCTTGGGCCTCTATTTTCTCTAATTTGTTTGGTCTAGCCGGAGATGATGAACTTAAAAAAAGACTAATTATCATAATTTCAAATTCAACTTAGTTTCACGTCGAACATGATTTTTGAAATTTGACAAACAAGCATGCTTGATTTATGCATTACATTTTTATAATAATCACACAGATTTGCATACCAGCATATCCGAATTAGAACTTGATTACATTATGCCCAATAATCACATAGATTATTAATCCGGTTAGCATCATTTCATGTCTAATATGCTTCACATAGAAACTCATAACCTAGATTATAAATCGAGACATAAACATACTGTCTGATTAACATTTTATCATAGCATATTAGCATATACATTCTGACCAAAGAGCATAATTAGATAGATTAACACATAGTAATTTGCCCCATAATCAAATTCGTACTCTGGTTGAACAAGCATGCTTAATCAGGATTATCATTCAATGTATTTAGCATAATCACAGGGAATTGCGTATAAACATATTGCCCAGATTCATGTTTCGATTTCTAATTTGATGACCATAATCATATATTCGAGGCTAGAAACTGAACAGGCGGGCTTTGATGCCACTGAAGGTTAGTTTGGGATTACCTAGATGCAGAAATACCTGGACCTTTACGCCTGCTAGAGGTCTGCCCACGAACAGGTTCGAAAGTGGCTCCTAGAGTCACTGGATGTATCACGCTACCAAACCCAAACCCAAACCCACTTTGATAGCCAGGCTGAGTGAGGAATAAAATAGAGAGATTATTTGAGAGTTAATGGCTTTTCTGATGTGTTACTGCTTGGATGATTCAACCCATGAATCACCCATCCTTTTATAGTGGCACATAGCCACAGAATGTAATCTTGCAAATTAATATGTCATCAAGGCTGATCAATGCATAATCAAACCTCTATTGTAACAGCCAAATCAACCCATGATTATGCACATTAAGTTTGTGGCCGTTACTGGTCAACAGCATGCAATAAAAGCATACATAAATTATTTCAAATGATATTCGTCATCTGGCAAGGTAAAATCAGTGCTTCGAAGAAGCTGTCATTTATTGTAATTTAGCAATGAGGACTTGAAAGGACGACCAAGGTAACAATTGTGTCTGCTACCACCCCCTTCAAGGGAGTGAAAGAGAATGTGGGAGATATTTGAAATATTTAGTAGTTAATTCTACCGTCGTTGAATGAATGGATTTATTACAGAGGGTGCATCTACAGATGAATTATGAAGGGTGGACAGTAAGCTTTGACCAATTAAGGAATATAAAACATTAATTTGAGAACTTACCATTGCATTAATCAGGCACAATGAGAGTGTAAGAACGCTAAAGTATAAGAGACTTTATTGATGTATTTGCGTTTCATTTCAAAACAACCAAATAGCTTCCTGGATGCAACGAACTATGAAAACCTAATAATTAATGACGTGGAAGAACTTCTTTTGTAAATAATCAGCCATTAAGAAGAGTGTAGTAAACATGGCCTCAAAGCATTTTATTGTCTCCTTATTATTATTATTATTGGTTATGTTATAGTCTCCAACCCACTAGAGAAAGCGTCATCGTTGAAACTTAGGGTGTGTTTGGTAAGGGGTTAAACCATTTTCCCGGAAAATGATTTTCCTATTTTACGTTGTTTGGTAAAAAACGGAAGGGAAAAATGATTTTGCCCCCTGAGAAGGAAAATGTTTTCCCGTGAAAATGGCCGTAAAATCATTTTCCTGGGACTCGAAAACAACTCTGCTTCTGTAACTTCTGTTCGATTTCAGGAAAGCTTCAGCAACGTTCGAAAACTTTACTCCCTCTCTTGAATTTGGAAGTTTTGGCTCTTGCCATTGTTAGAAGCGGGTTGAAGCACTCTTGCCGCTGTATTTGAGTCTCAGTCCAAGCACTCTTGCCACTATATTCAGATTCAATTTTCCAAGTAAGTTTTTAGATCTTGGGTTTCAATTTCTCTGAATTCGGCTGAAAATTTCTTGAATTTGGAAGTTTTGGCTCTCGCCATTAATGGCTTTTCTTTGTTGATGGGACTGAAAATTGCCAATTTTTCTGTCTATTGCGTTATATATATGGTTATTCAATCAAAATTTCCTATTTATCTCTGTGTAGTATGTTAAATTTTGCTTCAATTTGGAAGTTGCGGCTGGTTTGGGTGTACCTTTGAGGTGGTTGATTTGAGGGAGGTAATGGTTTGTGGAAGGATTGTTAAAGAGCCTAAAAAACCATCCTTTTGCTACCGGAGCATATTCATGTCTACTGTTTTTTGAAAGAGGTGTTGATTGCTGCTGTGTTTGCTGAAAATTTTGCTGGAAATTTTGCTGTTTGTTGGAAATTTTGCTTGAATTTGAAATTTATGTCTGCTATGTGTTGTATAATTGGATAAGTGATATCATTATTTACCATATCTTGCAAGGCTTTGTGAAGCAAAAGAGGGTTTAATCCCTTCAATTTTTTCTAATTGTTAAAAGTACATTATTTGCCAATATGCTAACTGGTGGTGACATGCATTGTTAAAGTTGCTTTAACCGTAGTTAGGTGGTTGAAGGTCTAAACGTTATGTAGTTCAATAATTCTGTTTACAGATTGTGTCTCAACATGTAATAATTCGTTGACATACATTATTTGCCAATAAACCTGCTTCTTGTTGTTGTCTTTGGAAATACATGCCAAGCTTGTATTATGCTCAGTTGCTATTTGCTTAGAAAAAGACACTTAGGAAGCTTGTTGCTATTTATGACTTTGCGACTGTTTGATGACTTTGTAAGCACTGCCTGATGTCTAGATTGACCGTTTATCTATTAGCTTAGCCTATTAGTATCAAACACTTGAGAATTATGGTATTGGAAAATGGCTTTTCATTCTATCAAATAGCAGAAAATGATTTTCCGGGAAAATGATTTTCCATTCTACCAAACAGCAGAAAACGTAGGTGGAAAATTATTTTCCTTAGGAAATCATTTTCCATGGAAAATGATTTTTCGGAAAAATAATTTCCCCCCCCCCTCGCAAACACACCCTTAGATTAAATTGTTCCTGAAGAGAAAAGATGGTGGTACGGACCGGTGTAATTCGGTTTTGGGGGGTTTGGGGTCAAGCACCGAGCCAATGGGTTTAGAGCATTCTTTTGTGGGTTATTTTTTTTGGCCAAATTAAAAACTTAGCATATTTATTACTTAAAATTGTTCATATTTGATGAAAAAATATTTTAATTGTAATTGTTTTTAAAGAATATTATTAAAAATATTAAAACTCCTCTTTTTGAAAAAAAAAGTTCGAACTCTTTATTATGAAACGTCATGTACATGTAGGCAAAGAGTTGAGTCCATATTGGGTTAGGTGGGTCAGCCCGTATCTTAAAAAAGAGTTAATAATGAATCGGGTCATCATGGTTTTTCTCATCTAAAGCATATTAACGGGTCAGAATGGTTCGACATGCTAATAATTAATAATTCGATATTTTGGTTGACTAATTTAATGCTACCCAATTAGGTGTAGTTTATTAGTAGGTCGATATTAACACTAGCATAGGTCGGCCCATTGCCAGCACTTGCATAATAGTTTGAGACAATTAGAATGGAAACTAAATGAAAGGATATTACATAAAAAAAAAAAAAAAATATTTCAATTATGTTTAAATTGTGACATCAAAATTTTTAGATTACTAAAAAGTAATGTTATTCAAAATATGATGAGACATATTCATTTCACTGAAAATATGTTGATATGCTGTGGACATTTTTAATATTTATCTTATTCTAAATTAATTTTCTTAATACTAGTTAGTTACTTCATCCCATTTCATGCGTAGCTTTTAAAATAGTCTAATTTACAAGTTGTATATGGCGTTATTTTATATGAATAAACCTGGAAAAAAGAGCTACTATTGTCTAATTTCCAAAAGATGTAATAATTATCTAACATCTCTTTAAACGACTCGATATTATAAAAACCTTGATTGTTAATTAGGAGGGACAAGTTAAAGAAAAATACAACATAAAGATATAATATTTGGGTGCAGTGGGATGGTTCGAGTTTAAGTCGAGTTTGATCCACTAATTTACAAAGTTTTTGAGTTTTGTTTATTTAAGGTTCAGGTTGAAAAAAATGTGTTTAAAATTTAAACTTTATGGACAGGTTCGAATCGTGTTGATTTTTCAGTGGTCTAATCTCCATCGTCTTTAGTGGAACATTTTAGGCGAGCTTATTATTTCGTGAAAAGCCGTCAGACTGAGCTCGTGGGAAGCGTGGGCTTCTCAAATCACAGCAGTATGCGAAAGTCGTCATTTATCTAAAAAACTAAACAATAATTAGCGCAATTACACAATCCCCACAAAACAACAATGATGCATGATATTTGATTTAAAAAAAAAATGACGCATAATGCAGGAATTCCGAAAAAGCAAGTTTTTTGATGTTTAATCTCAGCTTTGGAGCATCCGACATTAATAACCTGTTCTGAAGAAGTAGCTCCCGATATTTTGACCTTTGGAGGTATTTATTTTTAATAGTTTAAGGTTGATTTCAGATTGTATTTTCAGATAATTTAAACTTCCAAATGAATTCATGTGAGTTAAATTTCATTTGTGTGTTATTTTAAGGCAACATCATTTTAGAAGTGCCTGAAAACCACATTCTAAAATCACCAAAGTAATATTGAAAATCAATAGCTCAAAAGGTCAGAATATTAGGAGCTATTTCTCCATATCAGATTATTGGCGTGCGAACCTCCAGAGTTTAGTTTATTAAGCTCCAATAACCCTAAAAAAATCCATTGTGTAGATGGATGTCGGCATGTAATGCACTTGGGACGGAAGAATGCAAAAGGAATGCAGGTTAATCAAGGAGAGGGAAATGGAAAGAACGGGAGGAGAAAACACATATCTTTATCTTGTTTGGATTCAAAATAGATGGGAGTGAAGGTTAATAATATTCTTATATCATATATATATATATGAGCGACACATGGGATGCCCCATAGGATGTCATCTACGGTGCCACTTGGGGTAAGAATGCCATGTAGGATAGCAATATACGAGACTTCTATCATGTAATTAAGATAGATGTAGGTTATCTATATAATTTTAATTCAATTTAATGTTAACTTTTCTGATATGTTATGAGTAATTAGTAATTGAATTTTGTCTTAAAAAACCTAAATATAGACCAAAGAAATGATTTAGATGTTACCAAAGAAACAAATTGAAGTGTGTTGGACATTATTCTTGAGGTAAGTATATATTAGACATATAATTCTAAATATATTTATTTTTATAAATTTATTTTTAAGTGTATATATCATGAGTTGACACTTAAATGCCGATCAGGCTGCTTATTTTGGATACTACAAAGCTTGATTACTTAACCATCTCGCATAATTGGATTTAGATATTATGAAATATAGTAAGACCTTAATGTGATTGCGGGTTTTACTTGCTACTACTTTAAGTTTGTATAATATTTAGTTTCTTTTCACATTTGTAACTTATGTTTATGATATTAAAAAAAATGTTCCTATGATTTATTCAATTTATATTTTACTTGAGATTGTATTTTATGCTCAAAAATCACATAGTATAATTAGTTCTTTTAGTAAATTTAAACTTAAATCTCATAGGCAAATTAATATATAAAAGTAGTTTGTTTACTTTTCTACAATAGACTATAATTGACTTCATAAATTAGTAGCACTCCCTCCCTCCTAGAAAATAAGAACGTTAAAAGTTTTCCTAAATTCAAATTATACTAAAATTTCTTCATTTGTTACTAATTTCCCCTTCTTCTTTTTTTTATTTTTTTAATTTTTCTTTGTTGATTTTTTTTAAATAAATAATTATACACCAAAGAGATAAGACTAAGGTCAAGACTTATATGTCTTTTTGTTATTACTGTCAATAATTTTTTCCTATTTTGTTGATCATGAGAATAATTAATCAAAATTTATTTTTATTCAAATCATTAGTCAAATAGTAGGAGGTGCCGTCATCACTATTAAATAATATTAAGGGTGTCGTTAAATTATTGAAATAATCTGCAATGAACATATGAAGGAAGTGCATGTGCAATGAATATAATTAAACCAACAGGAATCTCTAGGGGAAAAAAAACGCACATTTTGTAATAATTATGAGTTTTAGTTGGCATGCATGACCCTGCGAATTTGACATTTGGTCTCACATGTACTAATTAATCTTTTGCTAATTTACTCTTATTGGTAAGTTACCTTATTATTTCATTTGAATGTCCATCTTTAATATTATATAGCTTTTCCTAAATTGGCTCATTATTTTATTTTAATGGTCACTTTTAATTATTATATTATATATTAGTTTTGAAATTAATTATCTCATTTTTCCGACAACTGTTCAATTTACTCTAGAGTTTATCTTAATTTGCAATTCCTATAAATAGGGACTTAAGTTTGTAGTATCTCATCTAAGTTTGTGTCATCATTTGATCAAAAAGAAAATTTGTGTCTCAATATAATTCTTAGTTGTGGAAGGATACAAACATGAGTCCTAACAAGCATTGATTGGCTAAAACGAAAGAATCTGATTCTTTTCTCCATCAATGTCAGAATGAAGGTTACAATCCCCAAAATTGTTCTACACTTATTTGAGACAAAGTGGTCATTCATATTAAAAAGAAGGCAATTTCGCTATGCCATGACTATAAATACAAGTAAAGGACCGTCGCTGAAACGTATAGGAGTTTACCTTTTAAAATCGATATTAACTCATGGACAATTGAATTCTAGCATCACAGGTGACTTCGCCAAAGGGTTTGAAGTTTATCATTAAGCATCACAATGAACACTATAAAGGATACACAAGAAATACTATTTATAAAGAAGTATTCAACAACTTGCCAATAGTATGTATGCACATAAAATAACTTTACTGCTATAAATTACCCAAAAAAACAAATTGGCGCTATACATCTTTTAGTGTTAGTAAACTCCTATAAAATAATAGTTCTAATATGCAACGACCATGACATATTATGATTTTTAGAATTAAATATAATTAAAGATTAAACTAATAACAATTAATATTTTTCCAATATTGTACAGGCAACTCAGGTAGATGAAATATACAAGAAGTCCACAATTGAAATACCTCTCTGTAGGAAAGTACAAATCAATACAAAAGTGTTATCTTATACTTTTTTAATCAATATATAAGCATATAAAAAATCATTACATACATTTAACAACACATTGTTGATGACAAGTAGTTATGAACAAATGAAAAATCAAAACGTAACTTAATATAATATATGTTAACTTTACAAGTTGCATAATTTGAGAACGGAACTTGGTGACTGATAGACAGTGAAGATGACAAATCTAATGTATTATTGAACATTTCATATTAGAACTACTTTTTACACATTACATCTCACATTACCATATGATGCATTTCTTAAAATAAAGTCCAAGTTTTAAGAAAATACAACATTAAATTACTGAAAATACTATAGTTTTTTGTTCGTTGCTCCTTTGCTCCTGGCCATTTTCAATATGGGTTTTTCACAAAATTATTTTAAACTTAAAAAAATCACGCAGCGTCAAACCACATAATATCTGAAAATAAAAAAAAAATCAGTTAAAAACTTCTTGACTAACAGGATTAACAAAGATACACTGCACATCAAAAATTCAAATACATATAATTGAGGTGACTTCATATAGAATAAGGTCATAAAAATGTGCTGCAATCAAATATATAGAACTCAGTATAGTATAGTACCAACAACAACATATACAACAAGATACCGATACTTGTCAATCGAAAAAGTCATCGTGTAATGCACGAATTAAAAACTAGTTTGGATTAAAAGACGATAAGAGGGGAGGAGAAGGGAACTGTGTTGTTGTTGTTGTTGTTGTTGTTATTATTATTATTATCGTCATCGTTGTTGTCGTTGTTATTACTAGCATTGATTTACACGCAATGCATGCGTAGAACTAAAATTAATTGATTTATCAATAAATACTATTAATCTATAAGAAGTAGATGAGTATATCAAACAATATAAAATTTTTAATGTGTTCAAAATCGACAATATCAAGCCACATATATATAAGAAAATAAAAAATAGAAAAATATATGAAAATATACCTTTGAAAAACACGGGCATATTTATACCTCTATTGGAAAATGATGGATAGAGTTTATCGTATGATAAACGACCAAAAGAATAAAAGCATTTTCTTTCCTTTTTTTAAAAGAAAAATCTCATCATAAGACAAAATTAGGTCTATAAGAATACCAAGCATTTTTTTTGGGGGGGGGTTGGGGGAGGGCGGTGGAAGGGGAGTAGGGATGGTAAAAAGTTGGGGAATACCCGTCCCCGCCGGGGCCCCACCCCGAAGTGGGGAAAAATCCCCTTCCCCAAAGGGGATGGGGATGGGGACGGGGAGGGAAATTAATCCCCGCTCGGGGATGGGGACGGGGACGGGGACATAGTTCAACCCGTCCCCGTCCCCATTTCCCCATCGGGGATTTTGCCCCATTCTCATCCCCGTCCCCGATTCCCCGATTGGGGAAAAATCCCCATCTCTATCACTAATTTTAATTAAAATTACAAAAATAACCTTATTTTCAAAATTTTTAAATGAAACAACTAAGGTTATATACATAATTTTTTTTGTAAAAATCCTAGGTATATACTGGATTTGGTACTCATGGCCGTGAAGAGTTTAGAAGGTAAGAAAAAAATAGCGGATAAAAATTCCCGTTGGGGCCCTAACGGGGATTAAATCCCCACCGAAGATGGGGACGGGGGGGAATTTTTTCCCCGCAGTGGGGAACGGGGCGGGGACGGGGAGCGGGGATTCCAACGGGGACGGGGATGGGGAATATACTCCCTGTCCCCAACCCACCCCGTTGTCATCCCTAAAGGGAAGGGTGTTGGTGGTATCATGTCAATTCAATAGAGAATATGTATAGAAAAAGTCGTTATTTATAGTGTTGACCAAAGAAGTAATAACGGTCACATTATTATAACATTGATTGGATAGTTACAGGAAGATTAATTTCACAGTTAATTCCCTGATTCTGTTATAGGTTGTGTGGTATTATAAAAGAAGGAAAACATATCAGGAATAGAGCGAGCCCATACTAGAAATATTTCCTATACGAATCAATCTGCCTATTCTCTCTCACAACCCAGCCATCTATAATGTCTGAGTTTGGAGTGTGTCGTTCTTCGTGACTCTAGTAGCCACCAAGTTCATGGATAGCATTCAACAGACATGATCTGGGATCAACATTGAGGTAAGTCCTACTATTTCCAACAATGGTAGCAGAGCCGTGTTTGTCTGATGCTAGCCTCAAAATTCATGTTTGATAAATCTAGGTTCTGTTTATGCTTTTAGAATGCTAATATGCATGATAACAGGACATAGATCTCGGTTCACATGCTTATGATTATCTTCTAGTATGTCATATCATTATTGTTCTATTCTGTGTGACTAGATAATATTCAAAACCGAGCCTGATGCTAATCATTTCATCGAGTTCTATCATATTAGGATGTTTCTTATCTTTGTGATTATGCCAATATGTCATTGCTAAAAAATGAGATCAATCCTTACTCACCTAACACCTTGTGCCTCTCGGCCTCAACCCCCCAGATCTGGACGTCTGGACTCAATCCTAGAACCGCCGAACTGCTCCACCCCAAACAACCATTTATTGTGATACATCTCATGGACCCAAAATAAGGGTCAGAAATTAAAAAAAAAAAAAAAAGCTCAAGAGATATACCTGAGACCCATCTGAACCGCCTGGAGGGGTGGCACGTGTGGGTCACGTGCCACCGACCAAGATGACGTTTGGCCGTTTTCTTCCTCCAGGTAGCCTCCAATTTCGCCGATCTACATTCTCTTGTTGAAAACCTACCCAACTGACCCCAACGTAGTGGTGCGTGTGATACACGCGCGACTATCTAGGTGACGCGTTGCAACTCGCCAGTAGCTGATCTACATGATGGTCGTGGTGTTTTCATTGGAGGATGAGTAAGTAAAGCCTGGAAGCTTGTTTTCACAACGCAAGGGCTATCGGTTTCATCACTTGGGTTTTGGTGGTGGTGGTTTTAATGGCGGTCTTTGGACGACGTTTCTCAGCCAAAGGCGGCCATGGCTGCCGGGAGTAAAGAAGGAACGAGGCAAGGGACCGAGGACAAGTGGTCGTATCAGAGAGGTTTCGGTTGAATACTGAGACTGAGAGCACCATGAGAGAGAGAATATGGAGCAATCTCAGGGAAAGTGAGCTTGGGACTCATTGAGAGAAAGAGAGAGGGATTGTTCAAGGATTCTAGAGAGAGAAAGTCTGATGTTTTGGGAGCTAGCCCCAATTCATGAAACTGTGGAGGCCGAATGAGAGGAGGGCAAGGGGTCTCTAGTTTGTAAAAGGGGTTTTATTACTCAAAGTTTTTTTTATGATTTTGTTTTTGACTTAACTCATATATATCAATATTATTAGTCATGGAGTGATTTCTAGTTGAATTATATTTTTGTATAAGTTGATATGGTTCATGCCGTCAATTCATTTACTGAATTAAGATTTCGAATTAGTTTTAATTCAGAATACATGAACTCGTCACAAAAACATTAATGCGTTTAATGTCACATATTGCAAGCTAATTTGTTACATAAATTCTTTTTTATATTTCAACCTGAAATTTTCATATTGAGTGACTTGTAAATAATCAATTAGATTGAAGTTACATGAATTTGTTTCATTAGTATTTATTATAAATATCTATGTTATATTTAGACTGATGTCCATCCCCATTGGTCTATAAATGAATATGTTTCACAGGTTATGTTTTATAACTTATATTATATAGATATCTTTTATATAATATTCATTTACATGAATATGTTTCATGATTTAATAATTTTATGCAAATACATGAGCAATTGTTAATCAGTTAATTGTTCTGCCATCGCTCTAGTTAATAAAAATGATTAATTAAGCTTTACATGAATAAGTTTCATGCTACTATTTGGATATATAGGGTATTTGATCATTTTATGAATTTGTTTCATAAAATTTAAATTTGCAATATTACATGAATATATTTTATATAATTTGCGCTATTACTTTGAATTCATTTCATGCAAATTTTATTATTATATGGATATGGATTTGTTCTATATAATAAATTGTGATTAAAAACATTTCATGTTACAAATTCATGTTTTATTCAATTACATGAATATGTTTCATGTTAATCATTAATAACTAGTGTTATATAAATGTGTTTTCCATACATATACAAACTACATGAATTGTTGTAAATTTGCTAGTTTCTGTAGCATTTTTCTTTGCCCAAATTAATGAATATATTTGTTTCATGTGTCCTTCTAATTATGTAGTTTAGTAATATTTTATATATTCATTTCATAAAATCTAAATTCATAAAATTATGAATGTATTTTATAGCAAGTGAGATGGTTTGATGGTTTCAGGCTAGACTACTCTTAGCCGTGATTGCCCATTTAGACTTTGAGATGTTTAAAATGGACGTAAAGAATATTTTCCTCAATGGTAATCTCAAAGAAGAGATTTATATGGACTAACCCATTGGTTTTATATCAAATGGACAAAAGGACAAGGTGTGTCATCTGAAAAGGTCCATATATGATCTTAAACAGTCTTCTTGATTTTGGTATTTTATATTCCATGGAGCCATAACTTAGTTTGGCTCATCTATGACTTTAGAAGACCATGTGTATGCCAAAATTTCAACATGGGGGATTATGTTTCTTACCCTGTACGTTAATGATATACTGTTGGCTAGTAACAATTTGAAGTTGATCAAAACTACTTAAAAGTGGTAGTGTTATGTCTTCGAGATGAAGGATGTAGGTAAAACTACGTATGTCCTAGGAGTGAAAATAACTCAAAACCTTCCCAAGATGCATACATAAAAAGTCTCGGAACGATTTTGAATGTATAATTCCAAACCCGCAGATAGTCCAGTTGAGAAGTTTCTAACCTTAAGTCTTGCCCTACTACAGATGATAAAATCGAGATAACGAACAATGTCCATAATGCTAGTGTCACAGGAAGCTTAATATAAACCATATAATGTACATGGCTCGGCATTGCTTTGCGGTTAGTTTGGTAAGTCGTCATTGAAGTAACCCCGGACTTGCTGATTGGCAGGCCATCAAGACAGTCAAGCGCTATCTTTGTGGTACAATTGACTTGGTCTCTTGCTATGAAGGAGAAGACCTTAAGTTGAAAGGATCCTCAAAATGTCAATTAGGGTAGTGACTCGGATGCATGAGTCTAGGTCAACCTCATGACATGCCTTCACCCTAGGTGGGAGAGCCATGTCATGGAGACAAAAAGTATTGCTATTATGTATATATACACTAACAAGGTGCTTATATTCCTATGACTAAACCTATTCCTAGTAAACCTTCAAAGTTCATTTGTTGAGTCTAGGAATTCATAAGGTTTAGTGCTTAGATATGCCTTGTGATAGACATGCTTCTCCTATAAATAAGCAAAATGCTTATGATTCATTGTTGCATGTTAGGTATATAGAACCGTCACAGGCTTCTGATTGGCCTAGTTGCACAGGCAATTGCTCTGGTGCTTGAGTAGTAGGTAGGACGAGACTAAATCATATTGGTACTAGATGTGCAATCTTGATTACCCACACTGGAAGTATATGAGTAAAATGAATATAGTCGCCTTAGTAAATCAAAGATAAGGCTCGAGGGAGTCGAATATGAAATAAGATTTCGTATTGAAGCCTTAAAAGCCGACTCTTGAGTGTTAAGATTAACATTTAATATGTTTATCTAGTGGCTCAGATTAGATTTTTGGGCTGAAAATCTAGACTGGAGATTCGCATGGCATAATGAGTAACGTACCCAGCTGAATGGGAATTATGCCATGACACACAATTCATACTGTGTGTGCTTATAAGATGACCCATATATGGAGTGACAATTAACTTCCCCATCTTTTGTCACTGTGTGACCCTATGGACGATGATCCTTTGACATAAAGCTATGATATGAAGTCGAAGTTTGATGATGCTACCTTAATATGCTTCTTAAGGGCCATGAAGTATGCGGTTCAGTGAAAACACGTTAGAGCAGCCAAGCTGAGATGGAATTTCATGAGTGTTTAAGGAAAAATCTATCCATCATCATCATATGAGTTCGGGCGATTATATTGAGTACGTAATCATATGATATATCATATGGTATAAAGGGATTACATATGCCACTGGTGATGCTGAGGATAATTTGGGGTATTGTATTTTGTGAAAGTGTTATGTTAGTTAGATGGTGACTTGATATAACACCATTGATTTGTTTGTGGCCACACACTCCATTCCCAGTATGAAACATAAAGAGATTCGTTAGGAGAGCGATATGAGATTTACAATTTATGTGATCGAGGGGGAGTTGTTGACGAAAGAAGTAATGTTCACATTATTACAGTATTGATTGGGCAGTTACAGGAGGATTGATTTCATAGTTAATTCCCTGATTCTGTTATATGTTGTGTGTCATTATAAAAGAAGAAAAACATATTAGGAATAGAGTAAGCCCATATCAGAAATATTCCCTATACGAATCAATCTCTCTGCCTATTCTCGCTCACAATCTAGCCATCTACAAGGTCCGGGTTTTGAATGTGGCATTCTTGGCGGCTCTAGTAGCCACCAAGTTCGTGGATAGCATTCAATAGGCATGATCCGGGATCAACATTGAGGTAAGTCCTACTATTTCCACCACATAGAATATCTATGAAGTACAGAAATTTACACCTAAAAATTATAGAAACGAATATTGTCAAGACAAAGTATTTTAAAAGACAAAAGAAAATATCTTGGATTAAAGAACAATGATCAAGCCATCAAAATTTTGATGTGAATAAATTTGAAATATAAATACCAAACGATAATTACCATTATTAAATGAGCTAACAAGATGAAAATTGCAACATGTTTCTTTTTTTTAAAAGATTACTGATCCTTTGCTTCTGAGGGAATTTACAAATCTGTATAAAATTAAATGAAATAATTGGAGATATCTTGAATATTATAAAATGCTTGATGATGAAATTATGCCCCAACCTGCGTGTTTGGGGGCTAAACAGAATAATTCTTAATTTGAGTCTGAAAGAAATGCTAATAGAACCCAAAAAGTCCAAATTGGCCTAGATTGATAGTGTTCAACACCCAGTGGAGATTCATTATAGGGATTCTAAAATTATTGAACTTAGGTATGAATATTCTTCATTGAACAACCTTTCTAGTGGCATATTGTATACCAAAATCCGATAAGCAACGGAGAATGTATAAATCAATTACTCAAACGTGTGCTAAAAAATGACACATGTTTACCATTTCACCTATATCTCCTTCCACACTTATCCAAAAATGATGAAATCTATTTTATTAGACGCAAATACCCAATAATCTTTCAAGGAAAAAAAAAGAATTACTTAAAATGAAGGTCAACGTGAAACTTATGGCCAAAACTAAAATAGTGGGTGAAGATTTACCAAAATGCTCAAAAGTGGAGGTTAGCGGTCAACTCGGCGAAAGATGGCAGCTAGATGGCTGCAGTGGTAGGCATCGGGCAGCGAATGGCAATGGAGGTGCTGGATGCGGTGGTGTTCACTAGCTGTCGCTGGCTTGCTCTCTCTATGTTTGAAGAAGTGAATAATGTGCAAATAAGAATTAGACATGACGATGGAATTTTCGTTGCCATATGGTTTTTAAATTTTATTTTACTGTGCGGCAACGCAAATTTCATCACGGCGTAGGAAAAAAAAATTTAAAACCAATATGGCAATGTATTTTCCGTCACGATTTACTAAAATCAGGCGACGAAGTGCCGATTCGGTCCCTATTTCCGTCGCCACATTTGATAAAATTTATTTCACTTTATCCATTGCCATATTGTTCGCTGTCTGTAAAGGATAAAAATTTTGTCATTATTTGGCGCTTTTTTAGTAGTGCTGGCTAGTTCACTTAACAAGGAACCCGATAGGGTTCCTTATGGACTTTCGGCTTCTCTGAGCTTGGTTTATCTAAGCAATGCTTAATTAATCATAATTCTAGGAGCATTAGTTCACCAGATCAAGTCAATTAGAATTCTACCTGGATTAATTTATTCATTTAGATTAACTTTAATGGTACTAGAATTAGGCCTCTTTTCTCTAAATCGGTTTAGACTATCTCCTCAAACACTATAAAGAAGGGATAGCTCATAGGGGTTAGAGCCATTAATGAGGCATCAATTCACTAATAGTGGCACTAGAAGTTAACATTAGTGAGAGAATTGAAAAAATCCTATGAGACTAGTAGAGAAATGTTAGAAATTAAAGAGGCGAAATCCCGAGCGAAATACTTCATGCATCGACGAAATTGAGAAGGTGATATTAGATTAATCAACGGATATTACTTTTCTAGTTTCCTAGGCAAATCAGCCAGGTAATTATATATTCTAAGGGCATAATTCGAATCCTTCCTCTACCCTCTCACTTATTTCTTTTATGATTTTTTATTTCAAATTGCCAAAGATTTAATCTTTAGTTCCCCGCTTGCTATAATTTCTCACTTTATTTTGAATTTTTTCTGAACTTGTATCGTACCTTTTGCTTGTATTATTCAATGTGGTTCATGCTGATCTGTTGCATAACTCTGTGATAATGTAATTAAGATCTGATTTCCCATATTGAGTAGCAAAGGGTGGTGATGTGATGCACCCATCATATCATCATACCATCTTTCCCAAATCTGGATCGTCGGGTTGAGCCTATAGAGTCAAAACGGTCCCCACATTAGGGATTATTCGGGGGTCTTTCTAAAACCTTTGTGAAGCAAAATCACTTCTCCCTTTCAGCATCCCTTTGGTTGCACCTATCGGTTTATGATATGTTTCGAAAAATAATTTTGATTTGTAAGTTTTTCTTAAAGACTCACTAGCGACTCTATTAATTAATTTTATTTCTTTCATCTTTTCTCTTTTGTTTTCATTTTTTATTTTATTCTATTATTTATGTAGAAGGGCGATTATCTAATACTATACAAGTGTCTAGACGAGGACCTGGGCCCCCAGCACTAGCCTTCGTAGATTAGGTTGGGCACTAGCACCTCGGTCAGGCAGTTAGTACTATCTGGAAGCAGATTAGGCTGTTGGAGTTGATTTTGGCCTAAGAACTTAGCTTGGATAAAAATTTTAATCCAGTTTCCTAGACTAGTTCGCATGGATCTGTCAAATTCTAATTCCTGAAAAAAGAGAAAAAAATTAAATTAACAATCAGCATTGAAAATAAAAATAATAAATACCCAGCAAATAAAGTCTGAGCATTCAAAGGGGACAATGACTCGGAATAGGTTCTGGTGTCCTTCGTCCTTACAATAATACTAGTGTTGTACCCTTACGATGCAAAGACGTTAGTTAATTTTTGTTTTGAGATTATTAGTATAAATAAAAAATAAAAATATATTATTTTTAAAGTAGATCAACAATTTTATAATAACATAATTGTTGTTTCCTTTCTATTTTCATTTACAATGACTTTAAATTGTCTTTGTATTCATATGATAATGATTTACCATTTATCATCTTTTTTCATGATTTGTCACACACCTAATTCATTTGTGATTGATATTTTTTAGGAGTTCAATGAACTATATTTTGACTTAACTTAATTTCATAAAAATTATGTGACAATCTTACAGATTACTATGCATAAAATATAGAAAAAGTCACTTTTCAACCCTAGAAAAATATTCATGTAGTCAGCTACTTTGACATAACTTTTACACATGTTGACGTTGTCCTATATATCATTCATAAATTTTCCTATGTGATCAAATTGTGATGTGGCAATAAGCTCATACTCATTTACAATGACCTCAAGATCTAACCTTTAAAAAAATAATAAGAAGTAACAATTAAAATTAAGGTCAAATATGATTATCTTATCTAATTTTATTATTTTAATATTGAAAAATAAAATAAATCAATTTGAAATACAAAAAAATCATGTATTGTGTACCAAGGTAACCATATGAGGACTTACTCAAACAATAAAATAAGTTAGGAGTGTAAAATCATGCAATAAATAATTAAGCTAATAACATATAATAAATTCTAATGAATAGCATTAATGTTCATTAACATGTCGGAATTAACATCCGCCAATTGCAATGTGCCAAATCATTACTTTGTGCTATGTGAGATGCCACATGTCATTCATACATTATTTGTATCCAACTTTTAATATAAATATATATATATATATATATATATATTATATATATATATATATATACATATATATATATATATGTACATATATAATATATATATATATATATATATTATATATATATATATATGTACATATATATATATATACACACACACACACCACACACACACACACATATACACACACACACACACACACAACACATATATATATATATATATAATATATATTATATATATATATATATATATATATATATATATATATATATATATATGTATATATATATATATATATATATATATATATATATATATATATATATATATATATATATGATATGTAAAGCAACTATATAAACATTGTTCTATAAGGATCTCAAGAAAAAAAAAAAAAAAGAGAGAAAAACCAAATGTGAAAAATGCCTTAATAGAGGGAAGGTTATTAGATGGGGTAGAAATGTAGAATTTTAGCATATTAGATGAGGATGACACATGCCATAATAGTTTCGATGAATCAATGAGCAATGCTGAGCGATAAAATAATTTAAACATAAGTTAATAGTTGAAGCTCAGTATTTAAATTAATTCATGGGTGTGAGAGAAGACTGGCCAATTTGTTGAGAAAGTAGAAAGAAGCAACAAATGAATGTGATTAATCCTGGGTGCAGTTCACACCAAACCAAAAAAAATCATCGCTCTAGATACAATAACAAAATATACATTAAACTTACAGAACTTGATGTGCAGTAATTAAATGAGAAATATCATCATGAAATAAAAAATTTTAACCATGAAAATTAAAATGAACCAATCGCATAAATTCAGTGTACCGTTATCAGGCAGAGCTAGGGGGCATTGGGGGCCATGACCCTTACGATTAAAAAATTATTATATATAATTCAGTTGGCCGAGCTTACAGTATATGAATGCATACCAACTGGCACGATTGCAGCTTAACGTCCAATGGCGTAGTACGTTCGGTGCTCAAAACCTGACCAATGTACAATTGAGCTATTTAACACCCACATAAAATACGATATTTACTGTTCATTATTTGCTCTGCTTTTTATTTTGTAATTTTCTTTTTTTGTTAGTGCTGTGGTATATAATCTTTGAACCGTACAAATTTGACAAATTCCCACGTTGACTTTCTTATGAAACATGACAATTTCTTGTGTGCTCCTATGAGCACATACTCTTATTGTTCGCGTATATATAATTGTCTCGCGTTTGTTTGTCATACGTTAATTTTTTAGTATGTATTTGTTGATGTGACTCCTACAAGTATGTGCTCTCAGGGATATGATATATGCATTAATGAAACATCCTATGTAAACTTTTTGGTCTGGTCTCATCTAAACTTGGTAAATCTTGAAACTTCTGTTTTTTAAAAAAAAGAAATGGGTCCAAAAATACAAAAATATTACCCATTGAATGTAAATATTATTTCTAAAAAGGTTGTACATTTTAGTTTAAAATGTTTTTTTGAAAAATGTTTTCAGTTAAATACTATGTTCATTTGCATTTGACATTAAATTAAATTGTAATTAAAATATTAAGAAATCACAATCTACAAATGTATATTGTGATATTTACAAATTTAGAATTTTACATGTAAACATCCATGGGATCCGTAACATAATCCCAAACTACATGACACCTATATTGTATAAATGGATATTACAAATTTCTACCATTTGTTTTCACATAGGGGGCTTCCATTAATGGCATCAAGGACCCAAATGATCGAAAAGATTAGTGAGCTAACTGGGACCATAAATATGAACCATATGTGAATAATTTCATTGATGATTACGACAAATAAATGTGCGCTTTCAGTTCCAACATTTGGAAGGATGTCAATTGCAAGAAATATCATCAAAGAAGTGATTACAGAACAAGAAGCTGCAAATCTTTCACTATTAGAGTCCCTAGAAATTATCATGAAACCACGTTGCGATCCCATATTGCTGTTTCGATGTGCTTCAATTGCGATTCAAGTGTTGTCGAGGCTCATGAAGATTGCTGTAATTGAGGCACACACTACGCTCATGGTCTGCCACACATTCAAAAAATTTTGTGCACGTGATGTATGTTAGTATCCTACTCCTATGTTTTTTTTTCCCTTTTGTTTGGGTCAACAAATCCTACCATCATGTAGTGTTTATGTACTTGTTAAATGTTTAGTTATCTTAATTGTCATACAGTTACGTAAATAAATTTCCTACAATTATGTGTAAATAGTTTTAAATTCATCACCAAAAGTCTATCATTTTTGCCATGATTATGCCATGGAAAGTTGGAAAATTTTGGCAACTTTTCAGTTTTTATAACAGAAAAGTTTTCGTTAGTATATACAGTATTGGATAATGTCCTACGATTATAGAATATTATAGAGAATCTAGAAAAATCTATTTTCTTACAAAAAGTAGAGATTGAAAATAGGTCGGGTCGGGTCGTCCCATTTAATGAACGGGTTAATTTTGTGTCAGTGTTGAAAATAACCTGGATTTGCCTAAAATTGAAAAATAACATGTTTCATGCTAAACGGTCAAATCGTGTTGACTTCAGGTTGAAATCGGTTCAGTTCAGGTCAGGTTCGGGTTTCTCTTAGTAACTTCGGATCAGGTTCATGTCATGTTATCGTGTCAGGTCAGACACTCCCAGTTCTAACAAAAAGTTTTCACCATGTGTTGAGTAATTTTTATTCATAGAATTTTAATACAAACAAGAAAAATACTATTCCTATAATTCTTTTTAGAATACAAGTGAAGAAGAAAGCCCCCAAGAGAGCTTGAAGGCCAAGACACTTCTATTAACACATAAGAGATGGGGTCCTCTTGACCTACGGAGGAGTCTTGAGTGATGTTGTGAGATAGAAACTCACAACCAAGAATAATAGTTTGAACCCACATAATCCTTCCTATTGTTTTTCTCCTTGCAATCTGTGTTCTGAAACCCTAAAGTGCTTTAATGCTCTGCTTATGATGCTTGGGCAGTGCGCAAGAGCAATTAAAGGCTAGACTACAATGAGACATTTGCTCTAGTTGAAAAAACTGTGACCATTTATAGGCAAAAGGTAGGAAATTCCAACAAAAGGAAGTCATTGCCTGAAGCCTCTGTTGGATTAACATACTCCAAAACCCTATCTTATATGCATATTTTGAAAATCATCATATCACCTTTGAGAAACTCATAGGCAAAGGCTTCAGAAGTTAGCTCCAGCCCTACAGTACTTTGGTTTCCAACTGTTGTTGCTTTATCATTCATTCTTTGTTAGTGAAGAATGTAACAAGTTTTGACTCCCTTGATTTATGTAGATGATTTAATACTGATAACTAGTGATAATTTCTTTTTCTGTCTTGGTTTAAAGCTTGTTTAGACAACTGTTTTAAGCTTAATGATTTAGTGGTTTTACTAAACATTTTGGACATTGTAGTTGTTAGAGTTGTAAAAGGGTTGTTCTTATTTTAGCTAAAGTGCACATGGGATATTCCTTCTGAAAGTGGGATGTTTGGTGCTGAAACAATGGAACATCATAAGATCTCCAGTAAGGGCATTGAGATGCTGTAATCAGAAATTTGCATTATTTAAAATACAATCTAGGGTAGGCCATTCTATTTCCCATTATAGACGATCTTGCTCTTCATGTTCATCGTGATTCTAATTGCAGCAGTCGTCATGTGTCCAAAATTTAGTTATATGATATTCAAATAAATTAAGGGGAATTGCATCAGAGCTTTGGAAAACCAAGAAGCAAGTTACTTGATCCGAAGTTGAATATCTCACCGCAACGATTTAATTCATTGATTTGCATGAAGAATATTCTTGTTTCTCCTACCAGGTTATATTGTGAAAATGAAGTCACTTTACACAATGCTGCTAATCCGGTGTTTCATCAACTGACTATACATATTAGGATATATTGTTATTTTATCGGATAGGACTGTTGTCAAAAACTGTCTCCAATTGTTATATATCAAGTAGAAAACAATTGGCAAACAGTAAGCTACATCAAGGTATATTGTCATCTATTTGTGTTCATATTAATTTTTATCTAATATTTTATTTATGCACATTCATCTAGGATAAACAAATGTGTGATGTCTACATTTTGCAATAATTTCACCAGCCGCAAGGATATCAATTGAAACTTGAAAGTGACATCATTAAAGAAGTAACTGCATAATAACATGCTATGAAGCCATTAAGTGGACAAGATGCTTCAACAATAGGGAAGCAAAATTCTACCATGATTGAATTTTTTTAATTATAATACTTGATCAATATAAATAATTGATATTTAAGAAACAAATATGAACCATTTAAATGGTAATTTATAACCTACTAAACAGGTTTAGCCGCAACCCCTGACAAACTCCCTAATGCCCTTCTTTTCAACCGATAGTCGCCATGTGAGAGTGAGATAAAGGTTCAAAGGAGGGGGGTGACTGGAGAAAGTGGTGGCTGACACCTGACAAAAACTGCCGATAAACATGACCTACGCTAGCTGGTTGGTGCACCCAAAAAAAAGCACACACACACCCCAAACACTTAGATCTAGCCGGGCAAGATCAAGGGTTAATATGATGACCAATTAAAGTAATTGGAAAAAAAAAACACTTATAGTATAAGTTATAATTCTAAAATCGTCGGTGACATTAGACAGTTTTGTACCGGAACGATGAACTTGCCATGGCTTCCACTTTTTGTGTCCACCAAAACTAGGTTAATCGACGTTGTTAGTACGACTCTCTCTGGCCGTGAACAACCGCTAGTTAGAAACACATATATGCAGAATAAGTTCAAGGTTTATCCTTGTGAAATAAACTCAATCCATGTGCATCATGGTCAGGTATGTTCGCATCAAATGATGTCAACCATAAGGTAAAATATGCTATAACACCTTCTCTTTTTAACTAATCATACTATACATGTTACCCATTCATTAAAAAAACATGTTATGTATGTTTAGTTTAAACATTAACTGATGAATAAACTCTATCTTGTTGGAGTGAGATGCACACTATGTTGCTGTCATTGTTATTTGCCAAATAAGTATACCTTTATGTTCAAACATCTCAGGGTTCGACTAAATTCTAGCCTCAAGCAAGGAATGTGGTCATCTTGCAAGATTATATATGATTATGATTAAGGTTTAATTCTAAAAGTTATTTAGCAGTGTAAAAGTTTTTACATTATTAATTGCTTATCTCTTTACTAATTTCCTTCAATGAGAAATAATGGAAGCTATTTTTAAAATATATATCGAGATATATATGTAATTTCACTTGTATGCATTATACTATATATACAACGTCAGCATTTCAGGTTTCGGTGAGCTATTTTCTCACTATCTCTCATGATATTAGCGCCAAAAATACTCCTCTAACTTTTTGGTTCCTAACTGATCCTTTTCCTTCTCTATTGTGGCTAGGGTTTCTTGCTTCCTCTCTAAGAAATTGACTTTAGTCCTTCACCCTCACTTGCTGACTTCTATGACCTCCGGCACTAGTGTCAACAACTCCATCCATGCATTTACCATCATCAGAATAGCGCAAATACCACGTAAGAATTCCTCTCTTAAAGTGTCGTCCTGAATTCTTACTTTGGTTCCACAAACCGATGGCTTCCTCCATCACCACCTCTTCCTTCTTGCTCAACAGTCTTTGTGGCACCATGACCACTGTTGTCGTTGGCGATTTCTCAACCATTGTCGTACTTCTCTTTGAAGCCTACATCGTTGCTGTCCCTCCCAGCTTTTTTCCCGAAACTTGGTGCCTCAAGTGTAGTTTCTACTGTAACAAGCCCTTCCTCACAGCATACCGCTCTTCTTTGCCCCCTAGTCCCATTCTTTTGGGTTGAGCATTATGACTAACCTGGCTTCGGCATCACAAATGGGTGTTGGCTTCAACACCTTGGATGGCCTCCACCGTCGCCACCGATAATCTGGATAGTAAATGGCATCGCCTATATGACTACGGGTTTAACCTCCGTTGATGATTTCCTTTCTCGGCATGCATAGTCCACGAGATTTGTTATCATCCATTAATTGCAAGGCATGCTCGATAGTTTAACCTCTTAGCCACCTTCGCATGTTCCCACTCTTCAAGACACGCATTAACCAAATCTCGCCTATGGCTACTAGCTTCAGGTTGATCATTTGGTACGTGCTTGGTCATTTGGTACTATTTCTAAGGACAAACTCAGTGAGGTATGTTATTTACATCATTCTATTCAAGTTGCGTAGTGCCTTAAGTCTCGGTTTACTATGGCTAGTTGAGCTCATGCTCTTGATGTAAAATGTATACTAACTAACATCAGTATCAGGGCTGTTGGTGCCCAGTACCGAGCCCTGCGTATGATATTATCCGCTTTGGGCCTCAACCCTCACGGCTTTAAAACGCGTCATACGGGTGAGGTATCTAACCCCTTATAAAGAGGCCTTTGTTTGCCTCACCTACCGATGTGGGACACTCATTAGGTTCTAGATCTTATAGGATGGCAAAGATGGTACTGTTAATGAACAGTATCTAGAAAACTTAAAAACATACCAAAAGTGGTTCGAGAATAGATCGATCAAGATGTTATACTTTGTCGTATTGCATCAATGTTAATCTAGTGGGGGATTTGAAAGTTATCCCACTGTTGAGTACGCGTGGGATTAGCTTAGTATCAGGTTCGTCCGGATCCATTCCCTCAAAAGGTTCTGGACATAAGATTGGTATTGCGAAAGGGAAAAGGGCAAAGGAATAAAGAGAAGCATATAGCACATGTGAGTGCTATGGTTGTGGAAATTAGGCATCTTATACTTATGATTGTCCTAAGTCGATTAAGGTACCTCCTTCCACAGCCCCTCCTGGATAATGTGTGCGCTCCCAAACATTTGTTGCTAGCTGTGATCCTTAGTGGATTACAGATACGGGAGGAACCGAGCATATAGTTCGAGAACGAGTTGATTTTTGTGAACTTTCACCACTACACGGTAGATTCACAAATCGTCGTTTTAGGTAACGACAATGAAAAAGATGTCCTTGAATTAAGGACAAATCATTCGAGGCTCTTTGAAGGGACTATGTTGTCTCTTCCCGATGCTCTCAACGCACCTGGGGTGCGATGTTTCCTCATGTCTTCTATTCCTAAAATTAGTTTTCTTTATTTTTGTCTAGATGTCTTAGACATCATATGGCATGGTGATCTGTTTGGCTATGTTACATTGAAATGTGTTTTCAAATGGACGAAATAGAACATCTTCCATCCTTGTCTCATTTTTGAATCTATTTTAGACGTACTTTTTTTTACCATAAGCGTCAAAATAGAGTTAACTAGCTAAAGATGGCCTTTTAAGACCAACTCACTAGGCTTAAGATGCAAAATATAAGTAATGCCTAGCTAGTAAAGCATATCATGGAGCTACATATATTCATGATATAGGTATATGTACCTACTATTCTCACCATTATTAAGTACTTGATATGTTCATATACTTTATAGCGGTAGTAGGACTCAATTGGGACGAAATATTATAACTCTTCGAACTAATTGAGATCATGAATATTTTTCTTCGTGAAACAACAACACCTTCAACCACCTCTTGGTGAGGGGGAGGATTTGAATTCTCACTAAGTCACCGAGGATGGTACACATTTCTTACTTGGTAAGAATGGTGAAGGTTTGTCTGTCAAGGAGAATGAGATTCGTCCTCAGCCTTCAAATTGTTGAGGAGAGTTATTCCTGAACATGTAGTTTGTCCTCATGTTCAAGATCCCACCTCCAATGGATAGTGGGAGTAATCTTCTCTTCATAATCAGGGTTCCAAACCTCTTAGAGTAAGGGGGAGAGATTTCTCACCTAGGCAGACAAATAATGAAGGTCCCAGAATCCCAGGGATTAGTCCCGATTGAAAGATTATCAAATCTGCTAAGACCGACTTGTTAAAAGCATGCTCCTTTATTCGTTCAATTTGCTTAATTTTTGTGATTATGTAAACTGCTAAAATCAGAAGCATGCTTATATTATTGTGATGCCCAGAACATATAAGAATTTGCTAATCATGAACATGCTCGTGTCATTATCAATCTGCCCAAATAAATTCATGCTTGACATGCTAATAATTCCACAAGCATGCTCCTGTTACTTATTCAGACTGAATCAATCAAGACATGTCTTGATGTTGTATGCGTTCTGAAAGGCAGAATTTTCAGTTGAGAATGACTATACAACAACTGAATTCACGACTTTGTGCATCTATTTGAATCCAATTTTCATGGTTAGTCCATGAATGTCCAGAAAGCATGTTCATTGACAATTGTGCAGTTGTTTTAAGCATGTATCTATGATGATCGACTAAATGTTGAACCTTTAGTTGAAGTTTAAATATGAAAGTATATGTCATGTGTAGTTCTTGGTACGTGCGACGGCGAAACCCTAACCTTAACCCAAACCCTAACCCTCAGCCTAACCCCAGAAAAGCGGCGGTGAAGACCTCAGAGGTCCGCCCCCCAGCCTGTCTCCACCGCGGTGCCTTTGTGGCTGCGGTGACGGCGGATGTTACAAGGCCTTCGTGGCCCTCGCCGACCACCGCCGAATTAGTCCCGACCGAAACAAAAAAAAAAAGAAAAAAAAGAGGGGGAACAAGGCATACCCATCAGAAACCGACGAGGGAAGGGTGGCGCGTGTAGACACGCGCCGCCAACGAGGCCACCTTTTGGTCCCCTTCTTCCTTCATTAGCCACTGAACAGGCCGATCCACGCAACCACAGAGAAAGCACTGCGAAAAACGCCGGCCTTGGAGGCTCGTGCACCCACGCGCCGCCGCCTCAGTGGCGCGTTGGACGCGTGGGGGATTTCACCGGACTCGGCTTTAGCCGATCTGCACGGTGACGGTATCAGCTCTCGTCGGATTGGCGTGGATCGAAGGGAAGAACTATTCTTTTGGGGGTGGCCGGCTTCACATCATCTGGGGGTCTGTCTCACAATCGGCGGCAGTGGCTGTCATGAAAGCCGGGACCGTGAAGTCGAGTGAGGAGGAAGAAGAGGGAGCTCAGTGCTCCAGTACTCTGCTCCCATGGCATCGAGAGGAGAAGAGAGTCAGGGAGGAGGACTCGGGAAGTAGACCAAAGAGAGAGAGGGGGCTGGCAGAGAGGGGAGAGAGAGAGGGCCCAGCCAAAGGCCCTTAAACCCCCTCTTTATTTGGGCCAAAGAAAAAGGGGGCCTGGTTTAGTGGGCCGGTATTTGGCCCAAATTTTGTTTTTTGGACCGTTTTTGGGCAGATTTACTTCTTGCCATATTCTAATGATCTGAGTTAGACGATTTTCGACTTTTTTGGGCCGAATTATCTTTCAGCCATTATTATTTAATTATTATCATTAGTCATAGCATGACTTTAATTGAATTATAATGATATTCAAGTTGATAAAATTTCATGCATTCAATTCATTCGTTGAATTAAGGTTTTGAATTAGTTTTAATCCTGAATGTGTGAATTTGTTACAAAACATTAATATGTTTAATGTCATATATAAATTCGTTTTATATATGTGTCGACTTGAAATTTTCATGTCAAGTAACTTGTTATCGATCAATTGGGTTGAAATTATATGAATTCGTTTCATATATATGATTAGTGTGTATGACGTAAATTTGTTTTACTCGAACTCAATAAATATCTACGTGATATAAAGATCCCCTTTATCGCTAAATGAATATGTTTCATAAGTTATATTATATGAATATGTTTTGTATAATATTCTGTCACATGAATGTGTTTCATGATTCAATATTTTTATACAAAATATGAGCAATTATGAATCAGTTCATTGTTCGGTCACTCTTGTAGTTATCTCATGTTATTATTTGGGTATGTAATGTATTTGATCTATTTATGGATTTGTTTCATAAATTTTAAGTTTGCAATATTATATGAATACGTTTTATATAATTTGCAAGTCTTACTATGAATTCGTTTCATCCAAACTTTAATGTTATATGGATCACTTCTATATATAATTAGTTGCGATTAGTATTTGGATATATTTCGTATTACAAATTATATTGCGTTCGATTGCATGGATATGTTTCGTGTGAATCACCAATTTGTAGTATTATATAAATGTGTTTTATATATATATATATACGAATTACATGCGTTGTAGTAAATTTGCTAATTGTTTTAGCATTTTTTATCCTTGCCCAAATTAATAAATGTGGATTCGTTTCATATTACCTGCTAATTATGCAATTTAGCGGTATTTTATGAATTGGTTTCATGAAATTCAAATTCGTAACATTATAAATGTGTTTTATAATTTGCGAATAACATTTGAATTAAGCTCTGTTAGACGGGCCTAATGAGATTAGGCCCGACGGCCACTTAAGTCGCCTAGGGCGACAACCCTTGCTACCCCCCAACCTATATAAAGGGGTTTAAGGGGTTAGCCTTAGAAGACGCCATGACGCGAATATTAGATCTCCCATATTCTCCTACTTCTCTCTCATGGCTGAATCACCATCAATTGGATTCTCGAGTTTAGGACGTGATTATTAAGGCGACTCTGGTAGCCGCCTGGTTTTCTTTATTATCGTGGATTATTATCGACAGTATGCTTCCGCATCCAGGTTAGTCCTAATTCTTCCTACATGGTATCAGAGCCAGGTTCGTACCGGTGTGCCCTTCGTGGGGGCGCCTCACCTGAGTGGGGGTGTTGGACTGAGTGTCCCACATCGACAGGTGAGGCGAACGAAGGCCTCTTTATAAGGGACTGGATACCTCACCCGTATGACGCGTTTTAAAGCCGTGAGGGTTGAGGCCCAAAGCAGACAATATCATACGCAGGGCTCGGTGCTAGGTACCAACATGGTACCAACATGGTGCTAGGATCCCAAGGATTAAGCGTGGAAGAATTCCTCGACGATTTTTTCAAATCGAAAAAGGAATATTCTTATGCACTCCATCGGGAGATTAGGGATCTACCTCTTATTAAGAGGCGGTTGTCTCACTAAATCACAAAAAGTGACCGGATGTCATAAGGGAGAGATGGACTCACTGACAAGGTTTGAGAACTCGTTGAAACTCCACTTCGATGTAAGTCTTCAAGATAAAACATCGTATGGATAGTTCAATTGATAGGTTCAGGCCCGGATACTCCTAACCCTGGTTTCCCATTCGAACTTTGAGTTCGAAATGGAGTAAAGATTGTTTTTCTCAATGGTGATCTTGAGAAAGAGATTTATATGGACTTACCCATTGATTTTGTATCAAAGGGATAAGAGGACAATGTGTGTCGTCTTAAAAGGTCCATATGTGATCTTAAGCAATCTTCCAGTTTTTGGTACTCTAGATTCCATAAAGCCATTTTGGCTTTTCTATGGTCTCAGAATACCATTGTATATATCGAAAGATCAACATGGGGATTACGTTCCTCACGTTGATGATATACTGTTGACTAGGAATAACTTGGAGATGATTAAAACTACTAAAAGGTAATCATTCTATGTCTTTGAGACAAAGGATACGGGTGAAACTAGGTAGGTCCTAGGAGTGAAAATAATCCAAAAACATCCCAAGAAGCATGCATCAAAGTGTCTTGGAATGATTTTGGGTTTATAATTCCTAACCCATAGATACTCCAGTTGAGAAGGGTTCATCCTTGAGTCTTGCTCAATGCTCTAAAACAGATGATAAAATAGAGATAATGAACAAAAGTCCCTAACCTTAGTATCATAGTAAGCTTATTGTAAGCCATGTTATGTACATGACCCGACATTACTTTGCGGTTAGTTTGATAAGTCGTTATCGAAGTAACCCAAAACTTGCTGGTTGGCAAGTCGTCAAGAGAATCAAGCGCTACCTTCGTGGTATTGATAACTCTGTCTTTTGCTATCAAGGAGGAGGCCTCGAGTTGAGAGGATACTCACATATTGATTAGGGTAGTGACTTGGATGAGTCTAAGTCAATCTCAGGACATGCCTTCAACCTGAGTGGGAGAGCCATGTCATGGTGTGCAAAGAAGCAAAGCTGCACAACAATGTTAGCTATGGAAGTAGATTGTGTGTCTTGTACCATAGAGACAAAAAGCATTGCCATTAGGTATATATACACTAACAAGGTGATATGTTCCCTTAACGAAAGTCATTCCTAATGATACGTTCAAAGCTCATTAGTTGAGTCTTGGAATTCATAAGGTTTGGCAGTTAGACGTGTCCTATTACGTAATGGACATGTTTCTTTGCAAATGGGCAAAATGCTCATAACTAATTGTTGTACGTTAGGCATATTGAAATGTCACGGGCTTCTGCTTGACCTAGTCACACAGGCAATCGCCCTGACGCTTGAGTAGCGGGCAGGATGAGACTGAAACACATTGGCACTAGGTGTGCAATATTGATTACTCACACTGGAAGTGTATGAGTAGAATGAATATAGTCGCCTTAGTAAGACTAAGATGAGACTCGAGGGAGTCGAGCATGAAATAAGTTTTCATATTGAAGTCTTAAAAGCCGAATTCTGAGTGTCAAGATCAACATTCAGTATGTTGATCTAGTGGCTCAGGTTAGATTTTTGGGTGAAAATCTAGACTGATGATTCGCATGGTATAAAGAGTGACGAACCCAACTAAGTGGGAGCTATGCCGTGACACACATCTCATACTGTGTGTGCTTATAAGACGACCCATATGTGGGGTGACAATTGAATTCCCTATCACTTGTCACTGTGTGACCCAATGGACGATAACCCTTTGACTTAAAGCTATGATATTAAGTCGAAGCTTAATGATGCTACCTTAATGTGATTCTCAAGAACCACGATGTATACGGTTTAGCGAGAATACGTTAGGAAAGCAGTTAAGCTAAGATGAAATTTCATGAGTGTTTAAGAAAAAAAACCGATCCACTATCACCATATCAGCCCGGGCGATTATGTTGAGAACATAATCATATGATATATCAGGCATGAGGGAATTGAAATGCCACTGGTGATGCACTGGGATGGTTTTGGGGTATCGTATTTCGTGAAAGTGTTATATTAGTTGGATGGTAACTTAATATAACACTACTTATTATTTTTGGTCGCACGTCCTATTCCTGATATGAAGCGTGAGGAGTTGTGATACATGGAGAATACGTGTTTTACGGCCTAAGTGGCCGAGTGGGAGCTGTTGGACGGGCCTAATGAGATTAGGCCCAACGGCCACTTAAGTCGCCTAGGGCGACAACCCTTGCTACCCCCTAACCTATGTAAAGGGGTTTAAGGGGTAAGCCTTGGAAGACACCATGACGTGAATATTAGATCTCTCATATTCTCCTACTTCTCTCTCATGGCTGAATCACCATCAATTGGATTCTCGGGTTTAGGACGTGATTATTAAGGCGACTCTGGTAGCCGCTTGATTTTCTTTATTATCGTGGATTATTACCGACAGTACACTTCCGCATCCAGGTTAGTCCTAATTCTTCCTACAAGGGCTGATCAGTCCATGGATGCTTACTTACATTCCATTAAAACCATTGCTAGTGCTCTAGCGGCTATTCAACATCCAATTTTGGATCTTGAATTAATTTAGCTTACTACTGCAAGATTACTTGATGACAATGAATCCTTTGTTATTACCTTTTTTATGGTTACTGGGTTTACCTCCTTTAATGACTTACACTCCAAATTGCTTTTTTTTTAGCAACACCTTAATTACAAAAAGGATTACAATTCGTCCATTTATTAGGCTTTTGTGCAACCACTAAGGATGCTAAAGGTCAAGGGAATGCTTTGAGGTCCAAGCAGAATGCTATTAATAAAGGGAATCACAACAATTGCAATAAAGGGGGTCGTGGGCTAATAATGAGAACAACAAAGGTGCTACTCAATTGACCTCCCAGCTGCAACAAGCCTTCTACTGGAGGATGCTATCTTATATGATGCAGTTGATTCATCGTTCAGTACTTTTTTCCTTCTCACTTCTGTTACTAATCACTTTTCAATAGAAGCTAACCAAACTGAGGGACCTTAGGTTCTCACCCTGGGGATTCAACTCTGAATTGCCAAAATCGATACTCGCCCTTGTTCAATGTTGCCAACATATCCTACGTTCAATCCTATTTATGTCGATGAATAGGTTTGGTGCCCTGATTCTGCTGTGGGCTCTCATATGATGCCTGATAATGGTAATTTACGTTCTAAATCTATTTATTCTGGCAATGCTCTAGTTAAAGAATGTGATAGCACCCTTCTTCCTGTTGCCAACATTGGCACCTCTATTCTTCATTGTCGACATCATCTTCTTTTGTTTAACGATGTTGTTCATAGTCCTGAACTTCAACATAATTTGCTTTCTATTTGACAGTTGTGCAGGGATAACAATTGTAATGTTTAGATTGGCTCTTCTTGTGTTCGAGTCACTGATTTTGTCGAGGGTCATGTCCTTTTATAGGCTTCTAATTTGGGTCATGTCTATGCTATCCCTGCCTTTGTTTCACCAGCCTCGATTCTTGCTAATTTAGTTATGGCAGAGTCTGCAAATCTTTGGCATCATTGGTGAGGTCATGGTCAAGCTACCATTCTAGACCCTTATAGTTATGACAGAGTATGCAAAAATTAGTGGTGTTTAATTCTCTGCGATAGTTGTATATCTTATTATTTAGCTAAGTCTCGTAGACTTTGATTTACTTATGCTGAACATAGAGTGGTTTCTTCTTTACAATTAATTCATTCTGATGTTTGGCAATTGTCTATTCTTTCTCATCATGGTGATAAATATTATGTTTCTTTTATTGATGATAACTCGCACTTTACTTGGCTCTATTTGATTAAATGCAAGTTTGAAGTATATGTATTGTTTACTAAATTTCATGCCTTGGTAAAAAAGCTTATTTAACTATAAAATCAAAATGTTTCAAAGTGATGGAGGAGGGGAGTTTGACAACTCTCCTATGCCTGATTTGTTTCATAAACATGGCATTTATTTTCGAAAACTATGTCCCGATACCTAACAGCAGAACGGGATTGCTGAAAGTGAACATTGACATATTGCGGATATAATCCATACTTTTCTTATAGATGCTTCTATGCCAACCTATTTTTGACATAATGTTGTGCATGCTGTAATTTACATCATTAATAGACTCCTTTCCTCTTTGTTGCAAAACAAGACTCCCTTTAAAGTCATATTCTATAGAGTGCCTGATTAATATTATTTTCTCAAACTTTTTGGTTGTGCTTGTTTTCCAAATTTTACATAATCTTCTGTGAATAAACATCAACCTTGGTCCATGCATTGTGCATTCTCAGGCTACGCTACTCATTACAAAGGATACTAGTGCCTCGATTTGGTTTCAAGACGTGTCTATATTAGTCCTCATGTTCATTTTCATGAAATTCATTTCCTATTTTCTCACTTTATTAGCAAAGCTCCATATACGATTCATTACCAGCATAGATCATCCTCTATCTCATGGGCGTCCTTTATGTGTCAGGGATGGATAACTTGAACAGTGTCTTCATTAAATTTATTGCATAATTTCAGTTGACGCATTAAACCCCAAGGGGTTGGGCTTTACCATAGACAAATTCATGCAATGATCATTCATTTACAAAGGCCTGTAGTCAAAGGGCCAGTTAAATTTATCTCCAACTTTATATTATCTAAAGAGATAACCCTAATATTAATGAGGTTTCTCACAATTTGTGTCTCAAGTGAATGTGTCTCTTTTTCATTGCTACCTAAATCGAGGATTGGCTGTCATAATACAAGGAAACTAGTGGGGTTCACTTCCTTCACTATGGCACATCTGCTAGAAATTCTCTTAGTAGTTCAGCTTTCATTCCTGCCAACTCAAGAGCATCAAATTTAGATTCCATAATTGAATTAGCAACACATGATTATTTGACTAATTTCCAAGATATTGTGCCTTCATCTAAGGTGACCACATAGAAACTAGTGAAGTTTATCTCATCAGTTTCTTGCAACCCAGTTTGGAGTCATGTATCTCTCTAGTACTAAATGGTCTATGTCATAATGTGAACCCTAATCCATAGTCCTTCTTAGATATCTAAGCAGAGGGTAAGGCCATTCCAACGTTCTTGACTAGAAATATGTGTATACCTACTAAATCGATTGACAACATAGGCAATTTCTGGTCAAATATAATTCATTAAGAACATGACACTACCTATGATCTTAGCATATTCTGATTGAACAACTGGATTTTCTTCATTCTTTTTGAAGTGTACTAGAACCATATGATGGTTTCAAGTGGTCTACGTCAAAATCTTTTCAACATAATGAGCTTCATTAAGGAAAAAACTAAATTCAATTTTTTTCATTTTGTCCCTAACAATCAAATATAAGCATATTACCAAGATCCTTCATGTCAAAGTTAGAATTTAGGAAATCCTTAAGTCAATTTTACCACTTCATACATGTTCCAAATATAAGCATATTATTAACATACAAGTATACAATGTCAAAAGAGTTTTATCAAATTTCTTAGACCACTATTTTGGTGCGTATTTTTAGATCACATAGAGATTTCACTAGTTTATGCACCTTGTGCTCTTGTCCACGGACTTTCATAACCTTAGCTTATCCCGTATAGATCTCTTCTTGTAGGTCTTCATTCAAAAAGTTATTTTTGCATCCATTAGATGAACAATTAATTGATCTTGCGATGATGCAAGGGGGATTAGTGCTCTAATTATGGCAACTTTCATCACTAGTGAATATGTGTCAAATTAACGTATGTCTTTCTTTAGATTGTTTTCTCTTACTACAAGTATGGCCTTGAATCCATCAATTAACCCATCTTCTTTTACTTTGTTCTTTAAAGACCTATTTACCACTTAAAGGCTTGCACCCTTTTGGTAGGTCAGTTAATATCCAAGTGCGATTAGACATGATAGACTATATTTCATCATTAAAGACCTCTATCTAAAAGTTAAAATCTATTGAACTCAAGGCTTCCTCCTAGGTTTTTACCTTTGTCTTCTGAAATTAATAGTTGCACAATTTCGTCAAGTCATCTAGGTAATTTACACTAGCATTTTCAGTTAAGAAAATAGTAACAATATTAGGGCCAAAAGATGATTCAGTTCTAGGCATTTTACTACATCTAGACTTAACACTCTCATTGTTACTAGTTTATGCAGTATTGGCAGGCGTCATAGGTCTAGCAAGGGACATGTAAGGATCACAAGCTTTCAACATATTCTTAAAAGTTCAGCAATTCCAAATTCAAGAATAGCACCAATGACACAATTTTCATAAATAAGAATAAATCTGTAGACTGAGCTATTTTGAGCATAGCCAATGGAAACATAATCAACAGATTTAGGATCTATCTTACTCCTTTGAGTGTCTGATATACCGATCTTGGCTAAATAACCCCACGCTTTAAGGTCATCTAGATCGGGAGCATGTCCCTTCCATATTTCATAAGAAGTTTGGTCTAGTTTATTATGAGACAGTTTGTTATGAACATGATATGCAGAAAGAATAGCCTCCCTCCACATATTGTCAGGTAAGCAAGAGCCAATAACCATAATATTCATTATATCATTGAGGGTTGTATTCTTCCTTTTGGCTATCTCATTTTGTTGTGTTGTGTAAGGGGTTCTGTCTCATAGATTGTCCCATTTTTCTCACAGAAAGTTTTGAGTGTTTTCACATCATATTCTCCTACTTAGTTGAACGTTAGTGAACCTAAAGTGGTCCTCTCCGAAGGCTATATAATACTTTTTACCACCTGACTCATGGTATTTTTGAAAGCCCCTAAGTCACTACAGATAAGCTTTAGTATATATACTTGTCTTTCTACTAATTTATTAAAGGGATTCTTGGAGTGTTTGGCCTTTATACATACTTAACATTTATCCCACTTAGGATTAGGTAAATTAGAAATTAAACATCACTATTTTAGCCATTTGATAGACAACGAATTCAAATGTCCAAATCAAGTATGCTACATTTCTAAAAACTCAAAAATATATGCAAGAGTAGGAGAATACTGAACATTACAAGCTACCTCATAGGCTGCATCAAGAACAAATAATCTAGCATTACAAGTGCAGCCTTGACCAATAAATTCAGTATCCTATGTCAGAGTTAATTTGTTAGACCTAAACATCATTTTAATGCCAACCTTATTAAGATGAAAATCAGATATTAGATTCCTAGGCATTTCAGGAACATGCAAAAAATTGTTCAAAGATAGGTTGCATGAAGAACAAATAATCTAGCATTACAAGAATAGCCTTGGCCAACAAACTCAGTATCTTATGTTAGAGTTAATTTGTTAGACCTAAATACCATTTCAATGTTAGTCTTATTAATGTGAAAATCAAAGATTAGACTCCTACACATTTCAGGAACATGCAAAACATTGTTTAAAGATAGAATTTTAATAGATGTGAGTTTAAGGCTTATCTTCCTTTTCCCAAAGATTTTTATGGTACCTACATTACCCATGAAGACTTATTACCATCAAGCACATTCTCATATTCCTTGAATAGGCATTGGTTTGGGTAGTTACATCTATTGACACTTACATCTACTATCCATTCAACCTAATTGCCTACCAAGTTCACCTTCAAGACTGCAGTGGTAATAGTTTTTGGTTCTTCAATTAAATAGGCCTTTGGCTTGTCCTTCCATTGCAATGTGTCCTAGCTTCTCATAGTTACATCAAACTCTCTTCCCTTCGAACTTTTGGACTCTTCCAGAAGCTTTCATCTTGTAGTCCTGCAACCCTCCTTTGCGAAATTTTGGACCTTCTAGCTTCTGGTTTCTCCCTTTAAACCTTTCAAATATAGAGCAAGATTCAACAAGGTTAGCACTTGCACATCTATGGCAGTGCAATAGGCTTCTGCTTTGTTGTTGGTTTTCATTCTTGATTTTCACAGGACTAATAAGTTCCTTAAGAGTGAAGTCCTTCCTTTTATGTTATATTTTCATGATAATCCTTCTAGGATGAGCGTAGTTTTTCAAGCAAAACATCAACTTGCAAGTATTCACACATTTTCTTTCCTTTGGCTGGCACTTCAAAAATTAAAGTCTCGTACTCATAAATTTGATGCATTATAGGTTTGTCATATTCTATCTGAAATTTAATCTACCTGCTAACAACATATTTCTTAATGCCTATGTCCTCATTCCCATATTTTTCGTCAAGAGAATTGCAAATTTAATCCACCTAAAGCACATTTGACATGTAATGCAGGACATACCCCTAAAGGTCAAGGTCAAATTGCCATTTCCATATTTCTGTTAAGGTCCTTAACAAGGGGGTTTCTTCCTTTTTACTGGACTCCTTAAGAAAGTCATCAATTTCAATCACAATAGTTTTAGTCATAACAAATACAATAGGCTTGGTTTCTGTAAACAATACATAGGCAACTTCAATTTGTGTAAAGTAAAATGACATACGTTCAGCCCATCTTCTATAGATATTACTATAAAGATGTTATCTTAGGCATATTAGGCACAAACGGATTTGGAGCAATGTTCAATTATTAACCAATGATAATTGATCTTTGGATTGTAGGAAATAAAGTACTAGTGTATGCTGAACAATTGAACATTAGTCTGACAATATTGAGCATAACCACAAATTAGAATGAGCTTATTTGTGGTTGCTGAGGCATGGTACGAACTAATAGCTAAAATATCAATTATGGTTTGCCTAACCACTGTTGTAGTGCTACCTATCGGTAGTGGCTACATGGCCTCGGCTATCCTCATGGACTCGAGAAGAATTAAGTAGAAACAGGAATTATCGAACACCTAAGATTTTTACAAAAGTGTTAATAAAAGGGAAAAACAAATGTTTGCGTGTTTTCCAAATTGGAGCAAGCCATAATTTCTAGACGAGGATTTGAGCAACGAAGGAAGCAGACAAAATAACTCAAATCAAGATTGAATCTTCCATAAAGAATCAACAAAAGCAATCATATAATACATCTCACAAGGCAAGAATATTTGACAAAATCAGTTTGATGTTTTCTAAAACGTTTAAACCGATTTTATATAAGAATATAATTTGTATCACCAAAACACACCTCGTTGCGCCCCCCTTGTCCGTGTAGATGTTTGTCCTAACCCATCCATCCTTGAGGCCCAAACATTATCCAAAGGGTCTTAGGATGCAAAAGTATCCAAACCACCTTTTCCCTCTCTAAAGTTCCTATGTGGGACCAGAATTCCTACTTGCTTGTTCCCCTATTACAACCCTACCGCCCATAAAAATTTTGGGTTAATCTGAACAATAGATGCATCTATTTTTTTCCCATACAACCTTGCTATAAGAGACACAAAAATACATAAATAAAAAATAGATATGTAATAAATCAACAAAGAAAAAGTTGTTCCTATACAAAATTGTCTAATCTAAATTAAGTGTAAGTCATTAATATTATATTGACTAGATTTTAAAAGTTTATCCTATACTGTCTGATCTTTAACAAGTGTAACTCATTAATATTATATTGACTAGAAAAATCTGGGAAACCATTAATACCAACTTATTCTAATTTTTTGTATTTTTTTTGCATAGAATCTGAATGCAAGGAACAAGAGATAAATCCAAACATTTTTAATCATTAGTTAGTGAGAGTCATAAGATAATTGATGAGAGAAGTCCAATTTATATTAACTGACGATAATTTTTATTTATTGTTTTTGATCCTTAGGCAATTATCAAATTATAGTGGTTTAATATGTCAAATTTAATAGAAATTGAGTTTTAAACAAACGAGTCATGAATATAAGTTTAAATGAAGTTTCAATCCAAAATTAATTGGCAGTGGGTGAAGCAACTCACATGTTTGTATAAATGCTCATACCTTTTAATTTGATCAATGGAGAGATGCCTGAAGAGGTAAGACTTGCTACATCTGGATCTCCCCTGACCCCGCAAAAATGGGATCTATACTGAGAGTCGTTGGTTGCGTTGTTGTTGGAACAAACCCCACTTTGACAACTCCAACATGCCCTCTTACGTGCGGGGTCCTAGCAAAGGTCAAACATATGACATCATTAATCAAAAGGGGGCGGTGTAAAATCAAGATCAACCAATCGACTCTAATGCCATGTTAAACTTTATAGAATTTGATCTTAAACAAATAAGTCTTGCATGTAAGCTCAAATGAGATTCCAACCGAAGACTTAGTAATGGGCAGAGTAACTCACAAGTTTAGAGACATGCTTGAACTCTTTAATTTCATCTATGTGTGACATACTCTATTTTAAAAACTCCAACATTGTAAAAGGTGAAGTTCTTCCCATTTAGATTTCTCCATTCACAAGACTTTTGTCTGACACTTTAATAAGGGAGTGACTACTGAATCATTGGAGAACTTGCTTTTCTTGATAATAGGGGTCATTAGCAGCACCTGATTAATTTGGAAACTTATACATCACTAAGTTTACGATCTGTAGTAATTTAGTAATTGATTTTCCTTTTTTTTTTTTGCGTTTAGTTACTAATTAATCCATGAAACAAGCAAGCCAAATTTTATGTTGTAATATAATGTAACTGTACCAACACAAGTTGATCCAAGCAGTTTTGTACTTGTTCTCCTTAAACGATGTTTTGATTTCGAGTCTTGTGAATAGAGAAAATATGTGACTGAAGAGTTCTACCTCGTAGTGGGCCAATAGTAGCTCAACTCCAATAAAATGGAGGACTTAAGGCCAATATATATATATATATATATATGTGTGTGTGTGTGTGTGTGTGTGTGTGTGTGTGTGTATAACATTATGTGACAAAATGATTTTTTTCCTCTAAATGTGAAGGCCACAAATAATCTGAACATCTATTTGCATATTTTTCATTACAGAGAATGAGTAATTAAATTTTATGTTGAAAAGGAAGGCCAATCATTAATTGCAAGAAAATAAGCCACTAAATGGATTTTAGGGACTAATATAGTTGCAAAATTTACTATCAACAGAGCTAGGAGCAAAAATGAACAGAACCGAGCCCCAGCTTGGTAGGCTCGAGGTTGAGCTGATGAACTAATTTGTGAGCTCAACTCGGCTCAGCAGCGTGCCGAGATTGCAAATTTGGGCTCGAGGCTTGACTCACCTAGGATCACGAGACCTTGCAAGCCTTAACAAACCTATGTTTCCGTTGTTATCACTAGTGCTAGTAATACTACAAAGGGATCTAAATTGAATGTGAACCCTGAAATTGAAACAAAAAAAGCGACAAAGACCTTGTATCTTAGCCAAACAACAATGCATGATTGAAAATTAATTGGGACGAGAGAACAATAAAAAAGAAAAAGAAAGCAATTTTATAGTAGTAATGAGTATAACACATATATGGTTGTGGCTTCGGAAAGTATGCTAGATACGGAACAATTGACTAAATTAGAAACATAGGTTCTAAATTTTAACAGTCAAAAATTTTTTGGTGAAATTGTATCAGAAGTAAAACTTAGCATATCTTGTTCTCCTCCCCTTTAGGAGCCTATTGAGGCGCTTGCTGAGGCTTGGGTCGGCTTATTTATATGATGAGCTTTGGTCTGAGTATGCTCGAGCTTCCTTTGAGCTGAGCTAGCTCGCAAGTCCTCACAAGCTGGCTTCGCTCATTTTCACCCCTAATTAAGCTAATTGCTAATCAATTTTTTTACATCAGTTAATGGCTAACTATATCAATTATATCAATCAATATTTCTCTTAATGGGAACTACAAAATTTTGTTGGAAACAAAAAATTGAGATAAAAGATAAAAAAAGATTAATTTTTCCTAGTGTCTTGGGATTTAAAATTAAAAAAGATTGACTATACATATTGTGTATTTACGAAACTTTTTAAACTTTTTAAAAATAACAATGTAAAGATGAAACGGTCGATATAAAATGGCATATCACAACTTGGTTATTGTTGTCAATCCATGCGTTGCACCGACACTATGCAGTGCACACCAATGCTATATGTTGTTTTCACTCGGGATCAACGTTGGCGATGATACTTTCACTACAAGTCCATTTTCTTATTAAGTTTTGTGTAAGATCATATATATCACGTAAGACATATCATGAAATGGAAGCTTTTATGGTAACTTCTAATATTAATTGAAGTGACCAGTAGTACATTTAAAGGTGACTGCAATTAAAGTGACTATTAAATAAAATTATTATCACCTTCGTTGAGGAAAGTGGCCGAAAAATCACTGCATGATGATGTTAGTTGATTGGCCCAAGTCAAGAGGAAGAGAGAAACATAATAACAGTCTCAACTTGGTAGACCGCGGCCCACATCAGCGGCCCAGCGCCTGATCTAGCAGTCCAGCCTGCTTCCACCCATTGACCCGCGTTGACTTAACTGGCCAGTTGGGCCTTCCCACACACGCAAGCCTGGCTCCTTGATTTGCTTGATTCAAAGCTGGGCTACCTTCATCAGCGCGGCCCAAACCCCCCCCCCCCCCCTTCTAGCAATGGTAGCTACGTCCAGTGAGCTCCGCGGACGTTCCGAGGACAGGCCCATGGTTCGTGGTAAATGGGTCATAGTTCGTGGCAGCTTGGATGACTTTTGAATTGCTTACCTTGATCCGTTTTTTGAAATTTATATCGTGGATTAATACGGATTAATTGCTAGAACTGCAAAAGGTTGGGGGAAGCTACTATGCATCTTCATCATCTTCTTCAAGCTTCATCATCCAAAAAATTAAGGTTGATTATCCTTAATCAATCAAGAGTCATCATCACTTTCTTAATCCACACCAAAAATTATTCACTATTTTTCTTAGTTTTGAGAGAGTATTTTTGAGTGAATTTGTAATCACCTATTGATCTCAAAGTCAAGAACATTGCCTTCAGATCAGTTTGTACTCTCCGAACATATAGTGAATTTTTTTATTATCATCATCTGTGGTTTTTACCAATTTGGCTTTTCAAGGAAAAAATTTTGGTATTCTTGGTGCTGATTTATTTTCTTGCCATTATCTATTTCGTGATATTTTCTTATTGCATCCAATTTCATATTCTTCGCTCCTAACAAGTGGTATCAGAGCTTGGATCAAGGATGGCAACATGCATGAAATTTGATATCCTTAAATTCGATGGCAAGATCAGTTTTAACATTTGAAAAGTGCAAATGATGGTCGTTCTTATACAGAACGGATTGAAGAAAGCTTTTTGTGGCAATACCAAGAGCCCTGCATCCATGACTGATGAGCAATGGGAGGATCTTGAAGAGAAAGTGCACTCGACTATTCAACTATGCTTGGCATCTCATGTTCTTCGTGAGATCCTTGATAAGACCACAACAGCCGAACTTTGGCTCACATTGGAGGCGTTGTATATGATGACAAGTCTCACCAACAAAATCCATCTCAAAGAATGTTTGTACACGTTCTCTATGGCCGAAGGTACTCCTATTCAAAATCATCTTAATGATTTCAATTCCATTCTCATTGATTTGGAAACCATGGATGTGAAAATTGAGGATGAAGACAAAGCTATTCTGTTGATAGTCTTGTCACCCTCTTCCGATAAGCATTTCAAGGAAATATTGTTATATAGTAACGATGAGACTTTATCGTTTGAGGATATAAAAGCAAGTTTATTGTCCAAAGAGAAATTCAACCTTGAATTTCATTCTAATGATAAAAGTGAGGGCTTGAATGTGAGAGGTAGACCCTTTGGAAAAGAGGGCATCGCTAGGAGAAACTTACGTTCTAAGTCTAGAGGATGTAAATCCAATAAATTTTACAGATATTGCAAGGAGTGAAGACACTTAGTTAATGAGTGTCATAGTCTGAAAAATAAAAAGGAGAAAGAGGAGAAGAACAAACAACCCTAAAAATCAGCTGAAGCTTTCATTTTGATTCTGAGTCAGATGGTGATGTATTATGCGTTACTACCTCAAACAATAGGTGTGCTGTTGAGTGGGTCTTAGATTCTAGCTGCACATAACATATTTGTCCCCATAGGGACTAGTTTTCAACATAGAAGCCGCTAGATTCTAGTGTTGTGCTTATGGGCAATGATGCCTAATGTAATGTGATTGTTACTGGCACCATGCAAATCAAAACCCATGATTGTATTGTGAGAACGTTAACAAATGTTCACCACATTCCAAATTTGAAGCTCAACCTTATTTCACTTAGTATTCTCGAGTCTAATAGTTGCAAGCATTCGGCTGAAAGCGGAGTCTTAAAATTGTCCAAAGGTGCACTTGTACTCATGAAGGGTGTGAAACGTGGCAGTGTTTACATCATACAAGGTTCTACAGTGGCAGGTACTGCAACTATCACTACATCCTCATCAAATGTTAATTTGACTCGATTATGGCATGCTCATTTGGGGCACATGAGTGAGAAGGGCATGACTATCTTAAGCAATAGAGGTCTTCTCGGTAGCGAAGGCATGGGAAAACTAGACTTTTGTGATCATTGTGTTTTCGAAAAATAAATGAGAGTTAGTTTTTCTATTGCTAAACCCCTTACCAAGGGTATCCTAGATTATATTCATTCTATTGATGGGGTCCCTCTAGAGTTCCTTTGTTTGCAGGAAAACGCTACATTTTCACTTTTGTGGATGATTTCTCTCGTAATGTCTGGGTTTATTTCTTAAGACATAAAAATAAAGCATTCCCTATGTTTAAGAAATACAAGGCCTTTGTTAAGAACCAAGCTGGGAGAAAAATCAAAAAGCTTAGGGCCGATAATGGTCTAGAGTTTTGTGAGTCAGACTTCAATGAGTTTTTTGCTATTCAAGGCATTACTAGGCACAAAAATTTAGTTGGGAAGCCTCAACAAAATGGTGTCACTGAACGTATTAACCTGACTCTTCTAGAGAGAGCTCAATGTATGCTGTCCAATACCGACTTATGGCACCATCGAGATTTTTAGGTCAAGGCTGTTTCAATGGTCTATTATCTTATGAATAGCTTTCCACGCTCCTCTATTGACTTCAAAATCTCAGAAGCGGTTTGGTCAGGTAATCCTATTGGCTATTCTATTTTGAGAATATTTGGATGTCCTGTATATGCACATGTCAATGATGGCAAGCTAGCTCCTAAGGCTATTAAGTGCATGTTTCTTAGTTATGCATCCGAGTCTAAAGGATATCGTTTATGGTGTCATGATTCCAAGCAAGTCATCCAAAGCCAAGATGTTAAATTTAATGAATCTGCTATATTTTCTCCTGGAAAAGAGTTGACTGTGTCTTCTACTGGTGCAGGTGATTCATTTGATACCAGGGACAAGGTAGAGTTAGAGTTTCTAACTCAACATGGAGATACTACATCCATATCACCTCATTCTATCAATGAAGTTCCTATCAATGAGCCAAGTGTGAGCACTTAAAGTCTCGATGAATCTCAGATGGAGGGTATATATTCTATTGCTTATGATAGACCAAGGAAAACAATTAGAAAGCCCGCTCGTTATGCCACCAATGATGAGAGTGAATTAATAGCCTATGCACTCGTCGTAGTACAAGAGACTCCCAAAGGTATTGAACTTTCAACCTATTCAGAGGCTATCTCTTATCCTAACTTCTCAAATTCGTTCATGGTAATACAAGAAGAAATAAAGAGTTTGCATAAAACTGGGACTTGTGAGTTATGTGAACTTCCTAAAGGCCTAAAGGCCATGGTGCCTTAACCGCTAAATGGATCTACAGGTGCAAGGAAGGCATCCCTGGAGTTGGAGTTGCAAGGTGGAAAGTGCGTTTGGTTGTTCGTGGTTGCAACCAAAAGGAAGGTATTGACTTTAATGAAGTATTCTCTCTAGTTGTTTGTCATACTTCCATTAGAGTGCTACTTCCTTTAGTTGCTTTATTTGACTTGGAGTTGGAGCAAGTGGATTTTAAAAAGTTTTTCTCCATGGCGAGTTAGAGAAAGAGATCTATATGAAGCAACCCAAGGGATTTGTGGTTCCCAGTAAGGAGAAACATATATGCCACTTGAAGAAGTCTCTTTATGGCCTTAAACAAGCTATACAGCAATGGTAT